>MU730839.1:4425-55712 GCA_026770625.1 Nicotiana glauca
GGGGGTTAAAATTCCTTAGGGACACACAAGGAAATTGTGGACTCGGAAATTTCTCATTCTTCTACCTTTCTTTATTTTCTAACAGTTTATTTTTAACACAGTGACGCCAACAAAAACTTCAGCTCCAAAGCTTAAGTTCCCCAGTCACAATGAAGTTCCACAGTTACAAAACAAAAACTTCAGCTCTAGAGCTGAAGCTTACTAACAAAAAGCCAGTTACAAACAAAAACTTGAAGTACTTTGATAGTAACAAAATAAAAACTTTAGCTCTAGAGCTGAAGCTTGCAAACAAAAACTTCAGCTCTAGAGCTGAAGTTCGACAGTTACAAAATAAAAACTTCAGCTCTAGAGTTGAACTTCAGGCCCGTTTACTAGAATGCTGATGTTTTGCGTGATTGTCTTTGGTACTTCAGCCCCGTATGCTGAAGTTAGGCAAAAAAGCGGGTATGCTTGCAATTCTTTTTGTAAAGCGGACACAAGTTAAAACATGACACAAAAAGCGAGTATAGATGCAAATGCCCCGAAATTCGAATTGGACGAAAGACAACAAATACGGGCATGTGCAATGGCCTGGCCCAAACACACACATGGTAATGAATTACAAGGAATTAAACAGGTTATGTGCACAAAAATATAATGAATCTGACACTTTAAAGAAAATTAGTTATGCTTGTACTTGATCACAACTTGCTAAGACATTCCTTACGAGTTAAAACACTAGCTCAAGTTGAATTACTATACAATATCAGTCCCAATTTGACATTCATACTTTAACATCTCTAAAACCTACTATTAATGAACTACCATTATTAAAGCTATTTCGAGAAAGAGATGTGAGCGAGCTCTGCAAGTTACTGCCTCGTACAACTCCTTTTACATGTCAATCCATTGTCCAATATACTCCTGGATTCTTAATAGGTGAATATAAATGTAACAATCCAACAGGTTGTTTTGAGCTCTAGCACGTCGTTTGGCGGTTTAAGACCATGAGTAGCTTCACTTCATAAAATTATGACTCGCACGTGTAGTCGGAATTGAATTTCAAGAAGTTCGGAGTTGATTTGGAAAGAAAATTCTCATTTCGGAAGCTTTAAGTTGGAAGAATTGACTAATATTGGGACTTTGAGTAAAAGACCTCAGAATCAAGATTTAAAGGTTCCAGCAAGTTCTTATGATGATTTTGGACTTGGGCATATAACCGGATTGGATTTTGGATGACCGGGGAGCGTTTCTGTGCCTATTGTGGAAGTTAGCATTTTTAGGAGAATTTCATAAATATGAGTTGAAGTGTATTTCAGTATTATCGATATCTGTTTAGTATTTTGATTCTGGGAATAGCTCCGTATGGTAATTTTGATATTGGGAGCACGATCAAAAGTGGATTTGGAGGTCCATAGGTCATTTTGGAGTCATTTGGCGAAAGTAGAAATTTGAAGATTTTTGAGAAGTTTGACCGGAAGTGGATTTTTTAATATCGGGGTTGGATTTCAATTTCGGAAGTTGGAAGTCTGTAATGTTGAATATGACATGTTTGCAAAATTTGAGGTCAATCGGGCGTTATTTGATAGGTTTCGACATCAAATATAGAAGTTTGAAGTTCTAAAGTTCATAAAGTTTGAATTGAGTTGTGATTCGTAATTTCGACGTTCTCTGATGTGATTTGAGCCTCGAGCAGGTCCGTATTATGTTATAGGACTGGTTGGTTAGACTAGACGGGGTCTTGGGGGTCTCGAGTGTGTTTCGGGGTGGTTCGTACTATTTCAGTTTGCTTTGGAATTGCTGATTGCTGGTGTCTAGTTTCCTTCTTCGCGAATGCAAAGGAACACCGCGTTGGCAAATAAAAGTTTATGGTGCTGCTGAGTTTGGCCTTCGTGAACGCAAGGTAATGGATGTGAATGTGATTTAGTAGTTGTTTAAGCCTTCGCGAATGCGGCCAAGGCTGCGCGAACACGAAGGAGGTAAGGGAGAGTTGGGCCTAAGGACATTTGGCCTACGCGAATGCGTAGATGATAACGTGAATGCGATGGATCTGAGCAGCTGGATTTTGCGAATACGATTAGCGGGTCGCGAACGCGAAGAATGATTTTTTAGGCGTGAGATTTCTGAGATTCACGAACGCGAGGGATGTTCCGCGTTCGCGATAAAGGGTCACGTGGCCAGTGTTCTTTTAAAATCGAGGTTTTGGCTCATTTTTACTTTATTTCTTCCATGGGAGCCACTTTTGGAGCAACTTTGGAGTGTCATTTTCATCAGCAAGTATGAGATAAGTAGTTTCTACTAGTTTTGAGTAAATACAAGGCTTATATATAGATTTAGACAAGAAAATTAGTAGAAATTTGGGATATTGAAGTAAAACCTAGAAAACTAATAATTTTGGATTTTGACCACGAAATTACACATGGAATTCGGAATACATTATATATTTGAGTTGGTAATGTGATGGGTAATGTTTATCTTCGAAAAATTTCGGAATCCGAGCATGTGGGCCCGAGGGTGATTTTATTTATTTTCCGAGCAGAGTTGGAAATTGATATAAATTGAATTGTTATGAGTGTTTGAGCATATATTTATGGCTTTGCATAATTATTGAATAGTTTTGAAGTGTTGGGTATCAATTTGAGTCGTCGGGAGGGCTTGGAAGCCGGTTATGGAACTTCAGAGCCACGTAAGTCTCCTTTCTAACCTTGTAAGAGGGAATTAACCCCATAGGTGAAATAATTTAATGTGTGCTCCTATTTGTGGAGGCTACATATGCACGAGGTGATGAGAGTCCGTATGTAGCTACTATTATGCTTAAGTCCGGATAGTCTAGGACCTAAAATCATGCTTTACTTGTAATATTTGCAACCTTATTGTCAATTTAAAATGCTTAAATAATATTGAACTTGGTAAATAAACTTCTATAGAGCTAAACAAAATTTTTTGACTTTTAAAAGAGAAATTGCCTTTCCTTGGATAATTGCCCCTTGATGAATTATTGATTGATTGTTTGAAAGTATTTATCTTCTACGGAACGGGCTGAACGTCTCGGTAGATTAAATAGATGCATCTATGGTTCGCACCATTCGTCCCTCTAGCAGTGCATATTTTAAATATTTGTTGGATCAGGTTGTACGATCTCGGCATAATTTACGGATACTTGTATTGCTTTCCTTGAAATTTATAAATAATAATATTGCCTCCTTGGTCTGAGATAAATTTATAAATGATGGAATATGAATTTGGAAATCTCTTATTATTAAAAGGATTTTTCACTTACTTCATGATTTGCTAGAGTTTACTGTCGTTTTTAAAAAAATCCACGACTAATTATATTTGATCGCAATAGTAAGTGTCGAAGTCGACCTCTCATCACTATTTTTTCGAGATTAGACTGGATACTTATTGGGTACACGTTATTTTTGTACTCATACTTAGGGGTGTACAAGCCAAACCGAACCGACGAACCAAGTCAAAATCGAAGAAAAAAATCGATTTGTGGTTTGGTTTGGTTAGTTTGGTATTGAAAAATAAAAAACCGATCACTCTTGGTTTGGTTTGGCATTAATAAAAAATAAGTCAAACTGAATCTAAACCAAACCGACTTTATATATAAATAAATTTTAAAAAATTTATACATAAAAAATAATCATTAAAATCTAATTTATAAGTATTTTCTAAATTATTTTATAGTTTTTAATATTTTGAAATATTATTTATTTTTGGGCTTGTAAATTCACTATCCACTAAGTAGATTCTATCTACATAACCTAAATATCAAGCCCAAACTAAAACCAAACAAGACAAAAAATAATAAAATAGATTATTCCATATCTTCCCTCTGTTCCAATTCCAAAATTAAAGAACCCCAAATATTGGAAACCCTTCCCCTATATCACACGAGCTTCTTGCTTGTCATTTTGCTTAGTGATTATTTTAGTGTTGAGGTTTATCAAGTTTACGGTGATTTGCTTTGTCACATGTTTGTTGTCATTTTCTATTATGGAAGGTCTTGGAATTATGATTTATACGAATAATTGGTATTCCTCATATATTATTAAGAAAAATAGTAATCATGCGGATACTTGGTGATTATTTGATCTCTTTTTCAATAATAATATAACTAAAAAGGAAAACCAAAAAAAAACCGAAAAATCGAGAAAACAAAAAAAACAGACTAAAATCGAAACCGAAAAAACTGAATTTATGTTGGTTTGATTTGATTATGAATTTAGCAAACCGACATAATTGGTTTGATTTTGGTTTAATAAAAAACCGAACCAAACCGCCTCATGTACACCCCTACTCATACTACACTTGCGGTGCACTTTTATTGCACAGGCACATGTATGTCTAGTGATCTCGTTGGGCACATCGTCATGGTTGATACAGAGACTTAAGTGAGTTGTATCTCTCGAGACGACCCGCAGCTGGAAGAGTCTCTTTCAGAGTATTGTATTTTCTATTATGTCCAATTTGTATTCCGGACAGTTATTATATTACATTTTATTTCCTAGAAATTGCTCATGCACTTGTGACACCGGGTTCTAGCGTGTATAGGGGATTATTTGGTATTGAAAATTTGTTTAAGACATCATTATTTACTTGCTGAAGTCCATTATTTATTGTTTAATGTAAGAAAAAGAAATAATTTTAAAATACTAAAATGAGAATTTAATTAACTTCTTGGGGTTGGCTTGCCTAATAGTGGTGTCTATTACCATCATGACCCTTAATGGATTTTGGATCGTGAAAACATGGTATCAGAGCACTAGGTTTACTTAGGTCTCACGAGTCATGAGCTTATCTAGTAGAGCCTTGCGGATCGATACGGAGACATATATACTTATCTTAGAGAAGCTACAAGACTGTTAGGAGCACTTCCTTCTTGATTCCTCATCGTGTGGTTTGATTCCTTTAAGGCTTATTCTTTTATTCCCTTCCTATTCAATCTTATACGACATGAAGAGCTTGTTATCAATCGGGAATTGAGGAATTATAATTGTACTACAGATGTGGTGCAAGATGTTTCTCCCTACGTAGTTGTTTAGACTATTGTCGTCGCCTTGTGGAAGGATATTCTCTCATTTCATCTCAGTAGTTGTACTTTTGAGAGCTTTGAGGTTATGCACAGGTTGCAATGATGCTCATGAATGGTTATTGCGCAGTATCGATGTGATGATAGGATGCTTGCCTATGTGTCGGCCAGTGAATGACTTGAAAGGAGGTTTACTCAGTGCATGATTCAGAGATTTGGTATTTTATTTCTGGTAGAGGAAAGGCAATCGGACCATAATTGTTCAGGGTTGGGTTGATAGAGTAATGAGACTTGGTATTCTTGACCATGGTGAAATTTTCACCTGCAATGTGGTGTCGTGGTCCTTGATGGAATGAGTTAAGTTTGCCGGTGTTATAGTCTTTTTCATTTCTCCCTTGGGCGGGGTATTGTGAACTAGTGTCAGGGAAACGACTGTCAGAGATTGCGGTATGCGGTGGTTCAGGATTGAATCAGTGTTTCTGATGTTGATGGCCTGAGAAAGATGATCTTCAGAAAGGCTTAAAGTTAGTAGCAATCTGTTGGTTCAAGTGCTATGAAGATAGATTTTTATTTAAGGTAACAACTGGGCAGCGAAGGATAAGGAAGTACATGTGGGAGGTGCCATGCAGTGGTTAAATTTTCTAAGAGTCCAGGAGTGAGGAACGAGAGTCGAATGGTTAATTAAAGGAGTGACTTTGACCAAAGTGGGAGAGTGGCAGAGTAGCATATGGGTTCAGTGGCAAGATAACTACACACCTTGAGGAATATTTGGAATGATTTGGGACTTTTAGTGGACGATGATTGGGTCTATAGGCTTAATTTGAAATATTGGCCATTATACAACGGGAGGTTGGATGCAACAAAAAGGAGTCACTTGATATGAAGAAGGATACAACATAACTTTAAATTGGAAGATATTGTCGCATATGTAGTTGATGTCAATGAGGGGTGAACGGACTTGCGCAACTGGTGAGTGAGAACAGGCTCAGAATGGGTTATTGATGTCTTAGTAATTGTACCCCGTGCAGTGACATTGGGATATGTCGGCATGTAATCTCCGCAGGTGGATTATCTTTTGTGAGTAGGTCAGCAGTCGCATGGTTGACAAAGCTCTACGAAGAATTCCACTGGCTATACAGTAAGAGGTCGAATAGGTGAATGTGGTTAGTGATTCAGAGAGTTCATTAAAGATCAAATAGAAGGATTTTGAGGAATTTGGCAAGTTGGTTGTGCCAGATCAGTTCAATGATGAAGAAAGGATCTTGGTGGGTTTCAGAGTTGTGTAATAGTGGCTTCAAGCTAAGTGGGAAAGTTCCAGCACTAACAGTTGGATTGCATGGTCGTCTATTTGTGAGATTTCTGGTTATTAGCATATTGATGGGATATTACGACCAGGAAAGAGAACATGATTTGAGAAAAGGATTTGAGGAATGTGTGCTATAATTGGCCTTATCAGTTTAGGTTCGAGCTTTTGGAAGATTCAGGATTTATGCTTCGTCCAGAGGTGATTTACAAGGGAAGTGATTCAGTCGGGTGCTTCATTGAGATGGATGTTCATGTGCCAGCGGAGCCTCAGAGTTGATTATTTTCGGGACCAAGCCAGAGTGGGTGACTCTCAACAACGGTCCTAGTGAATTTAAAGTTTATAATACAGTGCCTAAGTATTTCATGGTTAAGAATCGAGCTTTTTTAGCGGATTATGATAAGAGGCTCGTAATATTTTATGATATTTTCAACTTGCAGGGTAGCATTAGAGGAAAAAGGAGAAAATGACTTCGGATTCGTAGAGGAAGTATTAGAATGAGTGTATCAGTTGAGGATGTGAACATGGGCACAAGGAGGGTATGAGATGGTTCGTGGGATTTGAGACAGCATGGTCTCATGATAAAAGGCCACTCAGGATGAGTGCGGATTGAGATGTTATGTGTTGACTATAGTTATTATTATTTCTAGGAAAAGTTAAGGATAAGTTAGAAGAAATTGGATCTGTTAACCATGGTTGAATTGGCATGATAGGGAATCAGTACCTTCAGCGTGATTAGATTGTGCATGTGATTTTTAGCGATACGTACGAGGCTTGACGGCTGATGTAATTGATTTTATTTAGATTTATTCAAATATGATGGCCTATTATATGCAGGCGGGTCCCGGAAGGGTTATGGTGGGTTAGACCACTACTTGAAGATTTGCAAGTTCTACGGTTATGAGAATTCACTCGTGTGTTGCTATGGTTCTCTTGGAATGAGTTAAGTAAAAATGTTTCTATATGATGAAGTGTTTACCCTATTAGTAGTTTAAGATTTATGATGAAATTCTTGTACTATCACATATTGTCATGTTAGGTGCAGTGAGCGATATGAAACTTAAAAGTGAGGATCAAGGTGGCAGTTCGGTGTTAGCAAGGATGTCACGATCTCGGATAAGCAGAAAAGGGATTTGGATGTCTAGAGTAAGTTGGTATTGTCTTCGACGTCACCTAAGATTGGTGTTTTCTGTAAGAGGCTTTGCATCCTAGTTACGGATTCTTAATTTGCTTTACAGCATTAGTGTAGCCGGTGGTATGGATATGCAAACTTGTTACCTGGTGCGGAAGATTGCGGGAGTGTATCTCACAAGAAGATTGTATAAGTGTGACACGTAGTCACTTGATTATTTGAAGATTTAAACCAAGTATGAAGATTGTGTTAATATCGCTAATTTGAGAATTTATGCCTGGAGGGAACTCGGTTCATAGGGTTGAGGATTGTGGAGATTTGCTCCGAATATGAGGGTTGATCTTGTGAGTCATAGGAAAAAGAGGTTATTATGGACCCTTGAAAGGTTATTAGCCTAGTACGGTGCGATCAAAATTGACTTTAGGCCGGATGCATTCATTTCAGCATAGCACTCCTTATGGAAGAGTATTAGAATGTTGGATATTATTTCATTGGCGGCTATTTTATATAATACTATATTGTGCCGTGTGAGTTGTGAAAAGGCTTGATAATTTTTTTATGTGTTGAGGTTCCGCGTAGCGAAGGTGTTATGTGAGCAGGATGGCTCTTGAGATTCAGATCATATATCGCACCTCAGTTGTGCTTGAATTTTGTAGCATGTAGCGCTATCTGTCTCCCCATGGATGGTATTATGTACTTAGCGTGCTTGTGGCCAATATTCGGTATTTTGTAGTAATGAGCAATTTAGCTCAGTAAGTATTTCCTTATGTGAATTTTATGTGTGGATCGAGTGGCACGCCACCATGGGTATGTTGTTTGGATCGGGTTGCATGCTGCAACAATGTAATGTTGAGTACAATCCCCTATATTCTATTTTGTGTGTTTTGCTTCCCATTTTCTGAGGTAGGTTCATGACACCTTTTTGGTTGTCTAATTAGTTACATGGGTTGAGTAGTCCCCTCAAGAGTTCGTTTTCTTTATGTATTATGTTCAAGTTTGTAGCCTATTGGCACATTTTGGCATTATATGAGACTCTTGGTCAAATCTGGGGTAGTTTATTGCTTGAGCAATTCATACTAGGTGAGACGAGATTATTGGATCTAGGATCAGTGCGATCAGATTATATAAAGTATATTAGAGAGCAAATTCCATTATTTGGTTCAGAATGAGGTGATAGTTCTTGTCAGGAGTATAGACTCAATGATTTGTTGACTCGGCGGTTGGTTATGAATTTCTACATATCGCTGGCGGTATTATAAGAGTTAGAACAGGACTTATATATGTCATGGGGTGCATTGCGAGCATTATATTCGGGGAATGTCGACTATTATGATCAAAGAATGTTATTATGGTCATGCGAATGATGTGGTGCATGGTGTAAATTTAGTAAATGTAAGCAGTCATGTTATGGTACATCGTGTGGTGATTGATACGGTGTTTGTGTGTTGGAAGCAGGTCTGGTATAGAATTTCGGATGTTGGAACTGGGATCTAAGCTTATTTTCCTAAATGAAAGAGGATATCTTCATATTTGATTGAGCTAACATGCTCAAGTGAGTTGTGGTAGCACAGGTAGATGCACAAGGTGTTAAACAGTGATTTCGGACAACTCCGGCGCAATTCTTAGCACGTTCGAGGATGAACGTATGTTTAAGTAGGAGAGAATGTAACGATTTGACAGGTCGTTTTGAGCTCTAGCACATCGTTCAGCGGTTTGAGACCATGAGCGGCTTCACTTCAGGTATTATGACTCGCACGCGTAGTCGAAATTGAATTTCGGGAAGTTCGGGGTTGATTTAGAAAGAAAATTCTCATTTCGGAAGCTTTAAGTTAGAAGAATTGACTAAGATTGGGACTTTGAGTAAACGACCTCGAAATCGGAATTTGAAGGTTCTAGCATATTCGTATGATGATTTTGGACTTGGGCGTATGCCCGAATCGGGTTTTAGATGACCCGGGAGCGTTTCAGCGCCCATTGTGGAAATTAGCATTTTTGGAAGAATTTCATAAATTTTGGTTGAAATACATTTCAGTGTTATCGATGTCCATTTGGGATTCCGAGTCTGGGAATAGATCCATATGGTGATTCTGTTATTGGGAGCACGATCGAAATTGGATTTGGAGGTTCGTAGGTCATTTTGGAGTCATTTGGTGAAAGTAGAAATTTGAAGGTTTTTGAGAAGTTTGATCGGAAGTGGACTTTTTGATATCGGGATCGAATTCCAATTCCAGAAGTTAGAGTAGGTGTGTAATGTCGAACATGACTTGTGTGCAAAATTTGAGGTCAATCGGGTGTGATTTGATAGGTTTCAGCATCGAATGTAGAAGTTTGAAGTTCTAAAGTTCATAAAGCTTGAATGGAGTTGCGATTCGTGATTTCAACATTGTTTGATATGATTTGAGGCCTCAAGTAGGTCTAAATTATGTTATAGGATTGGTTGGTGAGATTAGACGGGGTCCCGAGGGCTCGGGTGTGTTTCGGGGTGGTTTCGGATCATTTGAGGTTGTTTTGGAATTGCTGATTGCTGTGTCTGGTTTCCTTCTTCGCGAACGCAAAGGAAGTCCCATGTTCGCAAAGAGGAGTTTATGGGACTTCTGAGTTTGGCCTTCACGAAAGCGAGGTAGTTGACATGAACACGAGGTAGGAGTTGGCTAAGCCTTCGCAAATGCGACGAAGGCTATGCGAATGCGAAGAAGGTAAGGAAGAGCAGGGCCTAAGGCCATTTGGCCTACGTGAAGGCGTAGAGCATAACGCGAACATGATGGGTTTGGGCAGCTGGCTTTTGGAAACACGATCAGCGGGTCGCGAATGCGAAGAAGGACTTTTTAGGCGTGAGATTTCTGAGCTTCGCGAACGCAAGGGATGTTCTGTGTTCGAGATAAAGGGTCGTCTGGGCAGTGTTCTTTTAAAATCAGGTTTTTGGCTCATTTTCACCTCATTTATTCTATGGGAGCCGATTTGGAACAACTTTGGAGTGCCATTTTCATCACCAAGCATGAGGTAAGCAGTTTCTCTAGTTTTGAGTAAATACAAGGTTTATATATAGATTTAGACAAGGAAATTAGTAGAAATTTGGGATTTGAAGTAAAACCTAGAAAATTGGTATTTTTAGATTTTGACCACGAAAATTGGATATGGAATTGGGAATAAATTATATATTTGAGTTCGTGATGTTATAGGTAATATTTGTCTTCGAACAATTTTGGAATCCGGGCACGTGGGCCCCCCAGGGTGATTTTATCGATTTTCCGAGCGGAATTGGAAATTGATATAAATTGAAATTGTTATGAGTGTTCAAGAATATATTTGTGGCTTTGCATAATTATTGACTAGTTTTGGAGCGCTGGGCATCGATTTGAGTCGTCGCGAGGGCTTGGAAGCCGGTTATGGAACTTCGGAGCGAGGTAAGTCTCCTTTCTAACCTAGTAAGAGGGAATTAACCCCATAGGTGAAATAATTTAATGTGTGCTCCTATTTGTGGGGGCTACGTACGCACGAGGTCACGAGAGTCCGTGCATAGCTACCATTATGCTTAAGTTCGGATATCCTAAGACCCAAAAGCATGTTTTACTTGTAATATTTGCAACCTTATTATCAATTTAAAATGCCTAAATAATATTGAACTTGATAAATAAACTTCTAAAAATCTAAACAATATTTTCTTGACTTTTAAAAGAGAAATTGCCTTTTTCTTGGATAATTTCTCTTGATGAATTCTTGATTGACTATTTGAATGTGTTTATCTTCTGCAGAATGGGACGAGTGCCTTGGTAGATTAAATAGATGCATCTATGGTTCGCGTCATTCGACCCTCTGGCAGTGCACAGTTTAAATATTTGTACGATCTCGGCACAATTTGCACATGGTTGTATTGCTTGCCTTGAAATTTATAAATAATGATATTGCCTCCTTGGTCTGCGATAAATTGATAAATGATGGAATATGAATTGGGAAATCTCTTATTATCAAAATAATTGTTTACATGCTTCGTGATTTTCTAGAGTTCACTTCCGTTTTTAATAAATCCACGACTAATTATATTATTGATGGCCATAGTAAGTGCCGAAGTCTACCTCTTGTCACCACTTCTTCGAGATTAGACCGAATACTTACTGGGTACGCATTATTTTCGTACTCATAATACACTTGATGTACACTTTATTGCACAGGTACATGCATGTCTAGTGGCCTCGTTCGACGCAGCGGCATGGTTGATACGGAAACTTAGGTGAGCTGCATCTCTCGAGACGACCCGCAGCCGGTAGAGTCTCTTGCAGAGTATTGTATTTCCTTTTCTGTTCAATTCTTATTCTTGACAGTTATTGTATTACATTTAATTTTCTAAAATTTTCTCATGCATTTGTGACACCGGATTTGGGATGTATAGGGGATTATTCGATATTGAAAATTTATTAAAGACATCATTAATTACTCGGTGAAGTTCATTATTTATTGGTTAATGTAAGAAAAAAGAAATGATTTCAAAAATACTAAAATGAGAATTTAATTAATTTCTTGGGGTTGACTTGCCAGACAGTGGTGTCCGGCGCCATCACGATCCTTAATGAATTTTGGATCATGACAATAAATGACTTGTTTAAGACATAAAATACATAGTTGATACTAGTGATATTTAAAGGTGAGCAGGAATCATTAGAGCAAAAACTTTCAGAGAAATCATGCTAAATCGATCCAAATACGCATTCACATTTAAACCCTTTTATGATAGTGTATCTAGATTCAGTTTATGTTATGTCATGACCTAATTTCCAAACCCAATCGTGATGGCGCCTCTCGTGAAGACAAGGCCAGCCAACAGAACATCGACACTTTTTTATTGTTTAATTAGCATGAATAAGTCTAAACTATTAACAAAATCACAATAAGAGCGGAAGAAAAGAAATAAACAGGGAACCATCCCGACACAGCCCGAAATTGGGGTGTCACAAGTCACGAGCTACTACAGAATTTACTAAAATTCCAAAAAATCTGGAACTAGGAACAAAGTGTGAAGATAATGTAAATACAGAAGATAAGGGAGAAAAAGGGGATGTGGACGTCGGCAGCTACCTCGTCACTCCTAGTCCGCCTGGTCTGGAAGGAGTCAGCGCTCAGGAACGAACTCTGGATGCATGTATCTGCACACATGGTGCAGGGAGTAATGTGAGTAATCTGACCCAGTAAGTAATAAAAATAAATAATGACTGAGAGCATAAAAATCCCATGAAGGCACAAATAATGTTATCTGAAGCAGTAAAATCAGTTAAGCAATAAACCAGTAAAGTATTAAAAATTCTCTTTTAAAGTAGTTAAAAACAGATATTCTCAACCAGTAAGCAATAATTAGAAACCTTCCCCTCAGGCACAATATCAAGCTCTCAGTACAGTATCAGCCCCTCGGGCTCACTCTCAAATCACATGGGTACCCGCGCTCACTGCGGGGGTGCAGACTCCGGAGGGGCTCCTATAGCCCAAGCACTATATCATCATAAGGCCTGAAAGCCTGTACATGTCAACATGAGGCCTGAAAGTCTTCTCACAATACACTCAAGGCCTGAAAGCCACCTCACATATCGCTCAAGGACTGGAAGCCTCCTCACATATCACTCGACATATCCTCACATATGGCCCTCGGCCTAAATCAGTCCAAAAATAATAATAAGCCCCTCGGGCATCAGTAAAACAATAATGCTCAGCTCAAACACTAGTTCAAATATCAGTTAAAACTCAAGGTTGAGTAAAAAATATAGCTGAGTTCATGGAATAGTATAATTCAAATGGACTGAGTTCAAATAATATTTTAAATAGTTAGGAAAACAGTGATGATAGCTCACAAGGAGTTCAAACAGTCAGCAATAAGCCCCAAGTATGGCAATAAGCCCAAGTCATAGTGAAAAACAACAAGTCATAGTCAAATAGGCGATAAAGTATCATCCGGACTGGACCAAGTCACAATCCTCAATAGTAAATGACCCTGCGATCGTCATTGAATGCGTGTCTCATCTCAACATAGCACCATGTTGTGCAAATCCGAGGTTTCACACCCTCAGGACATCATTTAAAATTATTACTCACCTCTAGCCGGCCAAAAGTCAAGCTCGCTATGCCTTTTCCTCTCGAATCGACCTCCTCGTGCGTCGAATATGATCAAAACCACAAGGAATACGTCATAATAGGCTAAGGTAACATAACCCAGTCGAAAAGACTCGAAAAAATATCAAAAATCACAAAATTGGCAAAATCGAGCCCCGGGCCCATTTCTCGAAAAATCAAGAAATTCACATCACCGGATTCTTTATCCCGCCACGAGTCTATACATATCAAATTTACCAAAATCCGAGTTCAAATACTCCCTCAAACCTCAAGTTTTCTTTCTCTTAAGTTCAAGCCCTAACCTTCATTTTTGACCTCTAATTCCTTGATTTTTCACCCTTAATTCATGTAATAACACATTAGATTTATGTTTTAGGCTCAGAATTCCTTACCTCAATGAAGTCCCTTGATTCCCTCTCCAAAATCGCACAATAATCTCCAAGTCCGAAGTGAAAATGTTGAGTTCTATCAAAAATTTGCAAAAATGAATTAAATATCTCTGATCAGGCCTTTCCGCTTCTGCGGTAAAAATTGTCGCTTCTGCGACTCCGCTTCTGCGGTTTCTCTAATTTAGCCCAGGGCCGCTTCTACAGTCCATTATCTACACAAGCGAGACCGCTTCTGCGGTCCATATGTCCGCTTCTGCGGAACTCCCCAAACTCCACTTTTCGCTTCTGCGGCTCCCCCTTTGCTTCTGCGGAACCTCTTCTGCGGTCCATTTTCCGCAGAAGCAAAAACACCGGATACCAGAACTCTTCAGCAGTCTCCATACTCCAAATTTCATCCTGTTAGCCATCCAAAATCACACCGAGGCCCCCGAGACCTCAACCAAAAGTTCAAACACATTCTAAAACATCATCCAAACTCTCTCCAATCATCAAAACACATCTAACAACGCTAAAATCATCAATTCTCACCGAATTCAAGCCTAAGTTTCTCAAAAACATCCAAAATACGCATTTGATCAAAAACCCGACCAAAACACCTCCGAATGATATAAAATTTTGCACACACATCCAAATTCACCTAACGAAGCTGTTGAAACTCTCAGAATTCCATTCCGACCCTCGGATCAAAATCTCACCTATCAACCGGAATTCGCCAAAATACTAACTTCGCCAATTCAAGCCTAATTCTACACCGGACCTCCAAAATCAATTCCGATCACACTCCTAAGTCACAAATCATCCCCCGAAGATAACCGAATCACCAAAAATCACATCCGAGCCCTCTAACTCAATAGTCAACATCCGGTTGACTTTTCCAAAACAAACCTTCCTTAAAGAGACTAAGTGTCTCATTTCCATCCAGAATCAATCCAAATTAACTCATTCACCCAAGATTCGTATAATAACACATAAGGGAGCAGACAATGGGTGAAACGGGGTAGTAACTCATATGGCGGCAGGCCGGGTCATCACATCCTCCCTAACTAAATTCAATGCTCGTCCTCGAGCAGGTCAAGAAACATACCTGGAGCCATAAACAGGTGAGAATATCTGCTCTGCATCTCCCACTCGGTCTCCCAAGTAGCCTCCTCCGTAGGCCAACCTCTCCATTGCACCTTTACCGAAGCTATATCCTTTGATCTCAACTTTCGAACCTTATGACCCAAAATAGCCACTGGCTCCACATCATAGGTCAAATCATCATCCAACTGAACAGTACTGAAGTCCAAAACATGGGACGGGTCCCCAACATACTTCCGGAGCATAGATACGTGAAACACCGGGTGCATGCCCGACAAGTTGGGTGGCAAGGAAAGCTCATAAGCCACCTTCCTAATCCTCCTAAGTACCTCAAAAGGCCCAATAAACCGCGGACTCAGCTTCCCTTTCTTTCCAAACAGCATAACACTCTTCATGGGTGAAACCTTCAGCAAGACCTTCTTACCCACCATATATGACACATCCCGAACCTTTCGGTCCGCATAACTCTTCTGACGCGACTGTGCTGTACGAAGCCTCTCCTGAATCGGCTTCACCTTCTCTAAGGCATCCTGAACCATCTCTGTCCCCAATAACCTAGCATCGCCGGGTTCGAACCATCCAACAGGAGATCTATACCGCCTCCCATACAATGCCTCACACGGAGCCATCTGAATGCTCGACTCATAGCTGTTGTTGTAGGAAAACTCTGCAAACAGCAAAAACTCATCCCAAGAACCCCCAAAATCAATAACACAGGCAAGCAACATGTCCTCCAATATCTGAATGGTACGCTCGGACTGTCCGTCCGTCTGAGGATGAAATGTTGTGCTTAACTCTACCTGCGTACCCAACTCTCACTGAAATGTCCTCCAGAACTGAGAAGGGAATTGAGTATCCATATCTGAGATAATAGACACTGGAACCCCATGCAATCAGACAATTTCCCAGACAAAGATCCTTGCCAGCCGCTCCGAAGAATAGGTAGTACATACCGGAATGAAGTGCACGGAGTTGGTCAGCCTGTCCACAATCACCCAAATCGAATCGAACTTCTTCAAAGTCCGAGGGAGACCACTCACAAAATCCATGGTAATCTTCTCCCACTTCCAATCTGGAATAATCATCCGCTGAAGTACACCACCCGGCCTCTGATGCTCGTACTTTACCTGCTGATAATTGAGACACTGAGCCACAAACCCTACTATATCCTTTTCATCCTTCTCCACCAGTAGTGTTGTCTCAAATCCTGATACATCTTCGTGGCACCCGGGTGGATGGAATACCACGAGCTGTGGGCCTCCCCCAATATCATCTCCCGAAACCCATTCACATTGGGCATGCAAATCCAGCCCTGCATCATCAATATTCACATCCCTAGCATCATCATGCTGAACCCTGTCCTTAAGGATAAGCAAATGTGGATCATCATACTGGCGCTCTCTGATGTGATCATATAAAAAAGACCGAGAAACCACACAAGCTAACACCCGACTGGGCTTCGAAATATCTAGTCTCACCAACCGATTGGCCAAATCCTGAACATCAGCTGCAGAGGGCCTCTTCCCAACTGGAATGTACACCAAGCTCCCCATACTAACTGCCTTCCGGCTCAAAGCATCGGCCACTACATTGGCCTTCCCTAGGTGATACAGAATGGTGATATCATAGTCCTTAAGCAACTCTAGCCATCCCCGCTGCCTCAAATTAAGGTCCTTCTGCTTGAACAGATGCTGAAGACTGCGATGATCGGTGAATACCTCACAAGATACACCATACAAGTAGTGCCTCCAAATCTTCAATGCATGAACTATAGCAGCCAACTCCAAATCATGTATAGGGTAGTTCTTCTCGTGGGGCTTCAACTGACGAGAAGCATACGCAATAACTCTACCCTCCTACATCAATACACATCCGATCCCAACTCTCGATACATCATAATATACGATATAAGAACCTGTGACTAAGGGTAAAACCAATATTGGAGCCGTGGTCAAGGCTGTCTTGAGCTTCTAAAAGCTCTCCTCGCACTCATTCGACCATACAAATGGAGCACCCTTCTGAGTCAACTTGGTCAAAGGTAACGTAATAGAGGAAAATCCCTGAACAAACCAGCGATAATAACCTACAAACCCAAGGAAACTACGAATCTCTGTGGCTGAGGTCGGTCTAGGCCAACACTGTACCGCCTCTATCTTCTTTGGGTCGACCTGAATACCCTCGCTGGACACCACGTGCCCCAAGAAAGCTACTAAGCTGAGCCAAAACTCACACTTGGAGAACTTTGCATAAAGCTTCTCCTCCCTCAATCTCTTCAATATAACTAGCAAATGTTGCGTGTGCTCCTGTTCATCAGATGCATAAAAACGATAACAAATGAATCCAGATATAGCCGAAATACACTGTTCATCAGATGCATAAACGTTGCTGGGGCATTTGTCAGCCCAAAGGACATAACAAGAAACTCATAGTGCCCATATCTAGTCCTGAAAGCAGTATTCATAATGTCTGAGTCTCTGATCTTTAACTAGTGATAGCCTCAACGGAGATCAATCTTGGAGAATATCCTCGCCCCCTGAAGCTGGTCAAACAAATCATCAATGCAAGATAGGGGATACTTATTCTTCATTGTTACATTGTTCAATTGCCTGTATTCAATGCACATTCTCATTGTGCTATCTTTCTTTTTCATAAATAGAACCGGTGCACCCCACGGTGACACACTCGGCCGAATGAACCCCTTATCTAGGAGTTCCTGAAGCTGATCCTTTAGTTCTTTCAACTTTGCTGGTGCCATACGATATGGAGGAATGGAAATGGGCTGAGTGACCCACACTAGGTCAATATCAAAATCAATATCCCTGTCCGGTGGCATGCCCAGCAGGAAACACATCGGGAAACTCCCTCACAACTGGGATCGAATCAATGCTAGGAGTCTCAGCTCCAACATCCCTCACAAAAGCCAAATATGGTAGACAACCTTTCCCAACCATACGCTGGGCCTTTAGGAAATAAATCACCCTGCTAGGCACATAGTCAGTCACACCACGCCACTCGATCCTCGGAACACCCGGTATAGCAAGAGTGACTGTCTTAGCATGACAGTCCAGAATAGCATGACACGGAGATAACCAGTCCATGCCCAAAATAACATCAAAATCTACCATGCTCAATAGTAGTAGATCAACTCGGGTCTCCAGACCCCTAATAGTAACCAAACACGACCGATATACATGGTCTACAACAATAGTATCACCCACCGAGGTAGATACATGAACAGGTAAGGCAAGACACCCTCGGGTCGTACCCAAATGATGAGCAAAATATGAAGACACATAATAATAGGTGGAACCGAGATCAAATAAGATTGAGGCATCCCTGTGGCAGACTAAAATAATACCTGTAATAACGGCATCTGAAGCAATGGCATCTGTCCTGCCCTGAAGAGCATAAAAGTGAGCCTGACCACCGCCAGATCGGCCTCCCCTTCTGGGGCGACCCCTGACTGCCTGACCCTCACCCCTGGCTGGCGGGGCGGGTGCTAAAGAAACTGGACCAGAAGATGAGGGCTGACCCGTTTGCTGAGATGAGCTAATGGCTCGACGAGGACACTGCCTACACATATGCCCAAACTCTCCGCACTCATAACAACTCCCAGATGTTGGAGAATGGGACTGACTGGAACCTCGCGCACCAGAGTGACTAGCTGACGCAATCAGCCTGGAAGAACCCTGAACAAATGGAGCTCGAGATGAACCATGTGCTGGGAGAGCGCTAAGAGATGGCTGACTCTGCTGATAAACCTGATGACCACGACCTGAATATGACCCACGATACTTGGAACGGGCCGATTGAGGAGGCCTGAAAGAACGACCTCTACCCTGTTGGAACTGTCCCCTAGACGAAGACCACTGAAACTACCAGAACCTCGAGGTCTCTTGGCCTTCCTCTCCTCTCTATCCTGACAGCGAGCCGTCTCAATATCATGAGCAATATCAACTGCATCCTCAAAGGAAATACCCAGAACTCTCTCTCGATTCATCAAAACACGAAGGTGATAGTTAAGTCCATCCACAAACCTCTTGATCCTCTCCCTATCGGTCAAAACTATTCAGGAGGCATGATGAGCCAACTCGAAAAATCTTGCCTTATACTGGGTCACAGTCATATCTCTTTGTCGAAGCCACTCAAACTGCCTACGCAGCTCCTCTCTCTGAGACTGCGGTATCCACTTCTCCAGAAAGAGAGTAGAGAACTCCTGCCATGTCAAAGGTGTTGCACCTGCCGGCCTACGCCGCTCATACGCCTCCCACCAAGTGAAGGCAGCCCTAGTGAACTGAAATGCGGTAAATGATGCACCACTCGACTCTAAAATCTCTACCATCCGACGCATATGCTGATACTTGCCGAGTAAACCCTGGGCATCCTCACCCTGAGAACCACTAAAAGAAGGAGGTCGGAGCCTACTGAACCTATCAAAACGACGCTGCTCATCGTCTGGCATAGCTGGAGCCACAACGTCCTGAACGGGCACAACCGGCTGAGCTGGAGCCGCTCCCGATGAGTGCAATACATGTACAACCTACTCAGGTGTGCGAGCAGCGAGGGTCTGATTGCCTCCCCCGGCCTGAGAAGTAGCTGCTGCGGTAGAGGATGAAACTGCCTGAGCCAGGCCAGTGCAAACTGATAATATCTAAGCCAAGGCCTCCTGAAGGCCCGGAATCACAATGGGCAGCGCCGGTGCCTGAACAGGTGTTGCTGGAATGTCTGTAGCTGGAACCTGATACTGAGCCGGAGCAACGAGTGGAGCAATAGGTGCTGCCCTCGCGGCTCTGCCTCTACCACAACCACGATAGCGTCCATGGCCTCTGGTGCCCTCAGTGGGTGGTACTGGTGGTCGTCCGCCTCGTCCTGTAGCGCGAGTCCTCGCAATCTGCAAGAGAATAGAACACAGAAGTTTAGTTCTCAGATCAACAAAGTCACAAGATAAGGATTTCAAGAATATGAAATTTTTCCTAAAGGTTCTGCAGCCTCTCGAGGATAAATACAGACGTCTCTGTACCGATCCGCGAGACTCTACTAAACTTGCTCATGACTCGTGAGACCTAGTAACCTAGGCTCTGATACCAACTTGTCACAACCCAATTCCCAAACCCGATCGTGATGGCGCCTCTCGTGAAGACAAGGCCAGCCAACAGAACATCGATGCTTCTTTATTGTTTAATTAGCATGAATAAGTCTAAAATATTAACAAAATCACCATAAGAGCGAAAGAAAAGAAATAAATAGGGAACCATCCCGACACAACCCAAAATCGGGGTGTCACAAGTCACGAGCTACTACAGAGTTTACTAAAATTCCACAAAATCTGGAACTAGGAACAAAGCTTGAAGATAATGTAAATACAGAAGATAAGGGAGAAAACGGTGCTGTGGACGTCGGCAGCTACCTCGTCACTCCTAGTCTGCCTGGTCTAGAAGGAGTCAGCCTCAGGAACGAACTCTGCTATGCCTGTATCTGCACGCATGGCGTAGGGAGTAATGTGAGTACTCCGACCCAGTGAGTAATAAAAATAAATAATGACTGAGAGCATAAAAATCCCATGAAGGCACAAATAATGCTATCCCAAGTAGTAAAATTAGTTAAGCAGTAAACCAGTAAAGTATCAAAAATTCTCTTTTAAAATAGTTAAAGACAGATATTCTCAGCCAGTAAGCAATAATCAGAAACCTGCCCCTCGGGCGCAATATCAAGCTCTCAGTACAGTATCAGCCCCGTGGGCTCAGTATCAGTCACACAGTACAACATCAGCCCCTCGGGCTCACTCTCAAATCACATGGGTACCTGCGCTCTCTGTGGGGGTGCGAACTCCCGACGGGCTCCTACAGCTCAAGCGCTATATCATCATAAGGCCTGAAAGCCTGTACATGTCAACATGAGGCCTGAAAGACATCTCACAATACACGCAAGGCCTGAAAGCCTCCTCACATATCGCTCGAGGCCTGGAAGCCTCCTCACATATCATTCGACATATCCTCACATATGGACCTAAGCCTAAATCAGTCCAAAAATAATCATAAGCCCCTCGGGCATCAGTAAAACAATAATGCACAGGTCAATCACTAGTTCAAATATCAGTTAGAACTCAAGGTTGAGTAAAAATATAGCTGAGTTCATGGAATAGTGTAATTCAAATAGACTGAGTTCAAATAATATTTCAAATGGTGAGGAAAACAGTGATGATAGCTCACAAGGATTTTAAATAGTCGGCAATAAGTCCCAGTTATATCAATACGCCTAAGTCAAAGTGAAAAACGACAAGTCATAGCCAAATACACGATAAAGTATCATCCGGACTAGACCAAGTCACAATCCTCAATAGTAAATGACCTCACGCTCGTCATTGAACGCGTGTCTCATCTCAACATAGCACCACGTTATGCAAATCTGGGGTTTCAAACCCTCAGGACATCATTTAAAATCATTACTCACCTCTAGCCGGCCAAAAGTCAAGCTCGCTATGCCTTTTCCTCTCGAATCGACCTCCTCGTGCGTCGAATATGATCAAAACCACAAGGAATACGTCATAATAGGCTAAGGTAACATAACCCAATCGAAAAGACTCGAAAAAATATCGAAAATCACGAAATTGGCAAAACTCGAGCCCCGGGCCCATTTCTCGAAAAATTAGAAAATTCACATCACCGGATTCATTATCCCGCCACGAGTCTATACATATCAAATTTACCAAAATTCAAGTTCAAATGCTACCTCAAACCTCAAATTTTCTTTCTCTTAAGTTCAAGCCCTAACCTCTATCTTTTACCTCTAATTCTTTGATTTTTCACCCTTAATTCATGTAATAACACATTAGATTTATGTTTTTGGATCAGAATTCCTTATCTCAATGAAGTCCCTTGATTCCCTCTCCAAAATCGCACAATAACCTACAAGTCCGAAGTGAAAATTTTGAGTTCTATCAAAAATTCGTGAAGAAGGAATTAAATATCTCTGACCAGGCCTTTCCGCTTATGCGGTAAAAATTATCGCTTCTGCGACTCTACTTCTGTAGTTTCTCTAATTTAGCTCAGGACCGCTTCTGCGGTCCATTATCCGCACAAGCGAGACCGCTTCTGCGGTCCATACGTCCACTTTTGGGGAACTCCCTAGACTCCACTTTTCGCTTCTGTGGCTCCCCCTTCGCTTCTGCGGAACCGCTTCTGCGGTTCATTTTCTGCAGAAGCAAAAACACCAGATACCAGAACTCTTCAGCAGTCTCCAAACTCCAAATTTCATCCCGTTAGCCATTCGAAATCACCCCGAGGCCCCCGGGACCTCAACCAAAAATGCCAACCCATTCTAAAATATCATCCAAACTTACTCCAATCATCAAAACACATTTAACAATGCTAAAATCATCAATTCTCACCGAATTCAAGGCAAAGTTTCTCAAAAACTTTCGAAATACGCATTTGATCAAAAACCCGACCAAAACACCTCCGAATGATCTGAAATTTTGCACACACATCCAAATTCACCTAAAGAAGCTACTGAAACTCTCAGAATTCCATTCCGACCCTCGGATCAAAATCTCACCTATCAACCGGAATTCGCCAAAATACTAACTTCGCCAATTCAAGCCTAATTCTACATCGGACCTCCAAAATCAATTTCGATCACACTCCTAAGTCACAAATCATCCCCCGAAGCTAACCGAATCGCCGAAAATCAAATCTGAGCCCTCTAACTAAATAGTCAACATCCGATTAACTTTTTCAAAATAAACCTTCCTTAAAGAGACAAAGTGTCTCATTTCCATCCAGAATTAATCCAAATCAACTCATTCACCCAAGAATCGTGTAATAACACATAAGGGAGTAAAAAATGGGGAAATGGGGCGGTAACTCACGTGACAACGGGCCGGGTCGTCACATGCTACTATTCGGCCCTGACAATTAAACAAATCAGATATGGCTACTCGAAGCAGATTCAAACATTAAGCTCACATACAAACATGCCATTACATCCAAACACCTTATTAAGGAATAATCATCACATAGAGACAATAACATATCGGGATTTTATAGAAGTAGAGAGAAATTTAAATACGCTAAGATTCAAAGAAAAAGTATACAAATTCATGGAGGTGTACCTAAATTGAAACTAACTTGAGTAAGCCAAATGAAAACTTTTTTTTTGGCAATCCACTAGGCAGTGCCTAAGGGTATTTTTTTTATTTATATCAAAATAAAAATACAAATGTCAAAATAAAATTTTAAATTTAACATAGCATATTATCAAAATTGAGCATTACATTCAAATTTGATATCACATTAATACTATTAAACTTTGTATAAATAAAATCTAGCCCAAAGACGACCATTGTTGCATTGTATATCCAGTCCATTAAAGCCCAATGCAAATATGTAGTATGCTGTTCGTAGCCATAATCTGCGTTAATTTCTGACCATTGCCGCGATTTGCATTAATAACCACATTCCTTGTGTTTCACTATCAATCTATGTCAGGACTACATTGAATAAACAATGCACATGCCTTTATTCATCCAAGAAAGTTTCTGCATATTCACATGGCAAGCGTGCAAGCCATCGATACCTAGCACCCTTCGAACTCAAAGGTGCATCCCCACGCGTATACATGTGAGCACTGGCCATTGTTTAATTCCAAATTGGATGAAGCATGCGTGCCTTTAACAATTGTCACTGGACATTGTTTAATTTCGTAAATGAAAACTTAGGAGCTCATTTATGCTTGGAATTTCCAGAGACTATAAAAATGACTGAATGCAAAAAAATCAATCTTCAAAATGGAGAATAGGAATCTAAATTTCAGATAGATTTTTTGTGTGTGTGAGTGAGTGATATATGGCCTCTTATATAGAGTGTAGTAGTGTGCTTTTGTGAGGAAAAATTAGAGAATAATTCTGGAATGTCAGTCCCTAAAATTTAGAAAAAAAATATCTTTTTCAACTGAAAATGAACAGTTGTCCCTGTTTCTAGATAATTCTTTTTATTTCCTACCTTTTAGCTTCTAAAAATTACCTCTTTTAACCCCAATCTAACCTAATTCTATTATTTTATTGCACTTTAGATCTTTTTCTAAAAGCTTCCTAAGCAGCTATTCAGATTCCCTAATTTGAGTTTCCAATTACCTCCTTAAGGTTTCTGTTATTACCCTTTCAATCCCTAATATCCAATTGACATTAAAACATCAAAAATAAACCAATTAAGACCAAATCAAAGAACAAACAAAATAAAAACAGTCTGCTAATTAAATCTAGCTAAATCACTAAATTAATTAAACTTGATTCAATTAGCCTAAAACATGTGAGATTAAACTAATGATCATGTAATTAACCAAATAATCCTACTATCACAGAACTTAATCAAATCAATAACCAATCTAATCAAAGACTAACACCTAACTGATAATCTAAAAAAGAAAAAGAAACAAAGAAATAGGAAAAGAGAGATACAGTGATTTGTACCATAAATGAGATGACGATTGAGGCAAACCCAATGAACACAGGTGACGATAAAGCTTTGGCCGTCAGTGGCTCTTGGATGAAGGTTTGACGAGTTTTGGAATGAACCAAACTAAAATGAACCGATTTCTCATATCAAGAGCAATCGACTCACGTAAGTTTGAGCAAAAATGAATTCAAAAAAATCAAGAAAAGATGGATTTAGGTTTTCTGACTGCTTAGATTTGAAATTTGACGAGTTTGGTGGAGATTTTGGGAAAATTGGTAAGGGTCCAAGATTTAGGAGGGTGTAAGAGTTGTGTGGTACAAATGTGGTTGGGTTGGAGTGGCGCCGTCGTCGTAGACGATTTTCGACGGTGGCAGACGGTGAAGGGTTTGCTGAGAGAGATAGGGTTGTGAGAGAGATAACTTGGGTGGTCTCTAGGGTCTGGGGAGGGGTCCAATTCGGACAGTAATAAAGGGAGGGGAGCTTAGTTCTCTACCTTTGGATTACATGTGATCAATGACTGTGATTGTTTAAGCCAAAACGGGTCATTTGGATTATGGGTAATTAGACTGGATCTTTAAAAGTTGGACTGGGGCGGATTGAGGAAGATTGGGTTGTTTGAGATCCGGCCTCCAATTTGAAGCTTAAAAGCAACCTTTTCCATTTCATTGTTTTTCCTTTTTTTCTTTGATTTAAAAAATCGAATTTCATTAATTAAAATCATAAACAAGCTAAATAAAATTCTAAATTAGATTCTAACTTAATCTATTTTTGTAAAATTAATCTTACTGATTTTTACTAATTTAATGCTAATTAATTTAAAACTAAAAGCTAAACTGTAGACATGACTATTGTATATATTTATTTATTTATTTTGTGATTTTTATTTAATTATGTAATTAATTAATTTAATTAAATCAATAATGTAATTAAATCTAAAATTCTATGAAATGAAGAATTAAATAGTTTTGGTATTTTTTCAAGACTTTAAAATATTAAAAATACACACAAATGCAACTAAATGCAAAAAAAAACAATTAAAAAGGAATTCCTAAAACCTTATAACATTAAAACAATTAGAAATTTTTTTTTTTTTGTAGATTTTTAAGAGTATTTTATCGGACAAAAATTATGTGCTCACAACCTCTGATAAATCCCTTCTTTTCAACATAAAAACATTATATGTTCCTTACCTAGTGTCTCTTCCCAATGGTTTGTGATAACTCAAGCGGTCATCACTTGTTTTAAATTAGATTCTATGACTTCGAGGCCTTGAAAACCTCTTTTAGAGTCATCTCGATTTGCGTGTGCAGTCTGGGCACGTAGCCAGAAAGCTTAAATATGAAATTCTGAGAAAAATGCTAAGTTTTGATGTTAAAATGAATAAATTTAACTTTGGTCAACATTTTGGGCAAACGGACCCGGACCCGTGATTTGACAGTCCCGGAGGGTCCGTAGGAAAATATGGGACTTGGGCATGTGCCGGGAACCGAATTCCGAGGTCCCAAGCCCGAGAAATGAATTTTTAAGTAAAATTATTTTTCCTAAATTGTTAAGGAAAATTAAAATGAAATCTGATTAGAAGGCGATAGTATCGGGCCCGTATTTTGATTCCGGTGCCCGGTACAGGTCTTATACATGGTTTAAGTCCTTCTTGTATAATTTGATTGAAAACAAACGTCGTTTGACGTGATTCGGACTTGAAATCCTAAATTTGAAACTTGATGAAGTTTGAGTAAAAGTTCTTGATTTTGAGGTTGATCCATTGTTTTTGACATTATTTAAGCGATTTGATCGCACGAATAAGTTCGTATGATGTTGCTGAGTTAATAAGTGCATTTGGTTAGGAGCCCCGAGGGCTCGGGTGTGTTTCGGAATGGTCTTAGACTTACAAAAATTGCAGGTTTTTGCTGATTCAGTGCCCAGGGATTTTGTTCTTCGCATTCGCATGGGCCCTCTCGCGAACGCATAAGGCAAATCTCCCATGTGCCAAAATTCTTCTTCACGAATGTGAAGCTGGAGTGGCGAACGAGGTGAAGGGGGGATACCCTTCTCGAACGTGACACAGCATACGCAAACGCATAGGGTTCAGGGGATGGGTCACCAGCTTCTTCATCGCGAACGCGACCAATGGCCCGTGTACGTGTAGGCCTGGGGAGATTGTTCTCCGCGAACGCGAGAAGATTTACACGAATGCGAAAGCCTAACAAGTTTGACTCATCGCGAACGCAACCTTCCTGTCACGAATGCGATGAGTTTTTTTTCCCAGTTAATTTAAAAGATCCAAAACAGTAGCCATTACGGGATCCCTTCAAAATTTCATAACTTCTCCATTTCAACTCCATATTGGGCAATTTTTGAAAGATGATTTTACCACAAATTCGTAGGTATATAATCTTAGACTTATTTTCTTCATTTCCCATCAACATCTATTGAATTTTTAGGCCTAAAACATGTGGTAGAAATTAGGGATTTGGGTAGAAATGGGGCTTGTTGATTAATGGTGATTTAGACCTCGTTTAGGGATTGAATTCTGAAAATAATTATATATTTGGGCTCGTGGGTGAATGGGAGATTTGATTTTAGTCCGAACCTAGTGTGTTAACCAACCGGTCTCGGGGTCGATTTTTGGATTTTTGGAAATAATGTTTGGAAAGCTATAATTAGGCATTGGATTTGAATTGTTTAGCATATATTGATGTTATGAAGTCATTTATGTATTGATACAATTGATTTGGAGCCGAATTCGAAAGAAAAGGCGGTAATTGAGAATTGAATTGGCCGTGGAAGGTTGAGGTAAGTGTTCGGTCTAACCTTAGCTTGAGATATTAGGAGTTGAGTCGTATTTGCGACTTGCTTCTTGTTGAGTACGACGTATAGGCATGGTTACAACTATCTATACGTTGGTGTCGAGCATGACCGTGGGTCTTAAACTGAAAGTTGGTGTATTCTTAAATGACATTTCGGATGCCTTAATTAATGATCTACTATATTGAGCAAAGATTTGTTTATCCTCGTAGATCCTATTTATGATGGAGCATTGTCTTTAATTGAGCTGAGTATAAGCTAATTTAAGGTTGGTTATAGCTGATTCTCCCTTGCCGGGATGACTGTTTCAATATTTTTGTTCCCTTGGCTGGAAATTGTTATATTGCTTTATTCCCTTGCCTGGATTTATTGTGATTAGGTGATGACTTGAAAATGGGAACATGTGGTATGCCTACCACTAGATTTGATGAAATGGGGGCGGGTGGTACGCCTACCATAAGATATGATAAAATGGGAATGGGTGGTACGCCTACCACGAGATATGATGAAATGGGAGCGGGTGGTACACCTACCACGAGATATGATGAAATGGGAGCAGGTGGTACGCCTACCACGAGAATTAATGAAAATGGGAACGGGTGGTATGCCTACCACGAGATTTAATGAAATAGGAGCGGGTGGTGCGCCTAGCACAAGATATGAGCAATGGGATCGGGTTGCACGCCTACAACAAGATGTAATTGAAAGTGAAAGTTGCCTTTATTACTCTCTATCCGTGTTGGAAATTAAATTATAGTTTCCTTATTGTTCTTGGATATTCTGCTTTATATGTTATCCCCGTAGCATGTTCCCCTTCCCCAGCTTTAACTGCTTATTACCTGTTTACTTTCCCGCCATATATTATATAATTGCATGTGTTTATCTGGAGTCTGGTTCTAGCCTCGTCACTACCTAGCTGGGGTTAGGCCAGACACTTACTAGCACATGGGGTCGGTTGTGTTGATACTACACCCTGTGCTCTTTTGCATAAATCCAGGTACCGGACAGCAGCAATAGCTCGGGAGCCAACCTTCAGTCCACCGAGACACTGAGGTAGCCTTGCAACCGTCAGCAGGACCGGCGTCTCCTTTATCTTTATTTATGTTCTGTTATCCTTTGTATTCGAGACAAACAGTGTTACTTTCTTTCAAACGGCTATATGTAGTAAATCTTAGTAGTCCGTGGATGTTGTGTTACCAGTTCTGGGTAGAGGCATATGTGGATTTTTCTTATTATTTTGGTTTATCTAGTTTAAGTCTTCCGCTAAATTATGAATTCCGCTTTTGTTTAATTATTTATTTCCTGTTAATCAAATTGGTAAAAATGGATTTAAAACAAAAGTATTTATGGATTGGAAAATGTGTGGCTTGCCTAGCTTATATGAGTAGGCGCCATCATGACCCCCGAGGGTGGAAAATTTGGGTCGTGCCAAGTTGCTATCAGAGCTCTAGGTTACATCGGTCTCACAACTCACGGACAAGCTCGGTAGAGTTTGAGGGATTGGTACAAAGACGTCTATATTTATCCCTAGAGGCTACAGTGTTAGGAAAAGTTTCACATTTGTTCTTTCTTGTCGTGCGGTTTGGTTTCTCAATGCTAATTGAATTTCTACTCCGTTCTTTCGCAGATGTCGAGAACACACACTTCCTCATTCATCGATTAGTAGACCGATCCCCCAGTAGTTCCCACGAAGGGTATAGGACGAGGCCGAGGTCGTGCCAAAAGCCGAGGCAAGGGTAGAGCTCAGCCTCGAGCAGCGGCACTAGTGGCAGAGCCTCAGGTTGATTTCAAGGAGGAGGTTCTGGCCCCAGTAGTTTCATTGGGCCGAGCTCAGGTCCCTGAGGGGCTTATTGCTACCCCAGTTCTTCAGGACGCTTTGTTCCAGTTGGTGGGCCTCATGGAGAGTGTCACCCGAGCAGGTTTTCTTCCTGTAGCACTAGCCACTTCTCAGGCTGGAGGAGGGGCTCAAACTCCTGCTACTTGCACTCCGGAGCAGGTAGCTTGCTAGATTCAGACTCCAGCAGTTCAGCCAGTTGGAGCAGTTCAGCCGGGTGTAGTGGTTTAGACCGGCGATGGAGCGGTGATGTCTGTCGATGCTTTGTGGAGGCTGGATAGGTCACCAAGCTCTTCATTACTACTTTCAGCGGTGTATCTACCGAGGATCCCCAAGACTATCTTTACAGCTACCATGAGGTTCTTCGGAACATGGAGATTGTTGAGACCAATGGGATCGACTTTGCTACATTTCACTTATTTGGATCCGCCAAGACTTGTTGGAGGGATTATTGCTTAGCTAGACCAGCTGGGTCGCCAGCCTTGACCTGGGAGCAATTTTCAGTATTGTTTCTGGAGAAGTTTCTCCCCATTACCCAGTGAGAGTCCTATCGGAGGCAGTTCGAGTATCTTCATCAAGGATCCATGAATGTCAACTAGTATGAGACCAAATTCATAGATATGGCTTGCCATGCCCTTGTTATACTCCCCACTGAGAGGGAGAGAGTGAGGCAGTTTATCGATGGACTCATTAAGCCGATCCGTCTCCAGATGGCTAGAGAGACTGGGAGCGAGATATCCTTCTAGGAGGCAGCCAATGTGGCCCGGAGGATCGAGATGGTATTATCATAGCAAGGTGGTCATGGGGCAGACAAGAAGCCCCGTCATTCAGGCAGATTCAGTGGTACCTCGTGTGGGGGTAGAGATTTACATGGAAGAGGCCATCCTCCTAGGCCCTTTCAGTTAGCTCTTTAGGTTTCTCACGATGCTTCAGGTAGCCATGGTTCTCAGATGTAATATCTCGATCAGCAGTCCTTCAGTGCACCAGCAGCAGCTATCAGTGCACCACCGCTTTAGAGTTTCCAGGGCCGTCAGCCGAGGGCTTGTTTTACTTTGGGTGACATGAGGCATATTGCTAGGTATTTCCCTCGCGCACCAGGTGGCCCTCAGCATCAGAGTTCTCGTGCCATAGTACAGGCACCAGGTATTCCACAGCCCATCCAACTAGCTAGAGGTGGGGGTAGAGGTGCTAGAGGTGGAGGTAGAGGTCCTAGAGGTAGAGCCCAGACCGCTAGAGGTGGAGACCAGCCAAAAGCTGACCAATCTAGAGATGTGGTTCATGGTGGTGGGGCCCATCCTCGCTATTATACTTTTCAGGCCAAGCCCGAGGCTGAGGCTTAAGATGCAGTTATTACAGGTACGGTTCTAGTTTGTGACAGAGATTCTTCAGTTTTATTTGATCCAGGGTCTACATATTCATATATATCATCTTATTTTGCACCGTGCCTGGTCATGCCTAGAGATTCATTGAGTGTTCTTGTTTATGTGTCTACACTGGTGGGTGACTCTATTGTGGTCGATCGAGTCCATCGCCCTTGTATTTTAGTGATTGGTGTTCTTAAGTCTCTTGTAGCCTTGTTGCTTTTAGATATGGTTGACTTCGACATTATTTTGGCAATGGACTGGTTATCACCTTACCATGTTATCTTGGACTGTTATGCCAAGACTATGACCTTAGCTTTACCAGGTATTCCTCGTTTAGATTGGAGAGGTACTCCAGGTCATTCTACCCGCAATGTTATCGCGTATGTGAAGGTTCGACGTATGGTCAGGAAGGGGTGTTTCACCGATTTAGCCTATGTTCACGATTCTAGTGCTGAGGTTCCCTCTATTGATTCTGTGCCCGTTGTTCGTGAGTTCCCTGATATTTTCTCTTCAGACTTGTCGGGTATACCACCCGACAGGGATATTGACTTTTGCATTGATCTGGTACCGGGCACTCAGCCCATTTCTATTCCGCCATATCGTATGGTGCCACCTGAGTTGAAGGAGTTAAAGGAACAATTGTAGGATTTTCTTGAGAAGGGTTTCATTAGACCCAGTGTTTCACCTTGGGGTGTGCCGGTGTTATTTGTCAAGAAAAAGGATAGGTCAATGAGAATGTGTATTGATCACCGGCAATTGAACAAGGTTAGTGTCAAGAATAAGTACCCGCTACCGAGGATTGATGATTTGTTCGACCAGCTTCAGGGTGCCAAGGCTTTTTCCAAGATTGACTTGAGATCTGGATACCATCAGTTGAGGATTAGGGCATCCGATGTCCCTAAGACAGCTTTCCACACTTGGTATGGGTATTATGAGTTATTGGTTATGTCATTCGGGTTGACAAATTCCCCAGCAACTTTTATGGATCTGATGAACCGAGTGTCCATGCCTTATTTGGACTCATTGATGATATATTGATATTTTCCCACATCCCGCATCCAGGAGGAGCGCAAGCAGCACCTTAGAGTGGGTTTTTAGACTCTGAGGAGTAGTTAGTTATATGCAAAGTTCTCCAAGTGTGAGTTCTGGTTGAGTTCAGTTGCATTCCTGGGTCATGTTGTATCAGTAGAGGGTATTCAGATTGATCCGAAGAAGATTAAGGCAGTCAAGAGCTGGCCTAGACCAGTATCAGCTATAGAGATTCGGAGTTTCTTGGGGTTGGCAGGCTACTATCATTGGTTCATGGAGAGGTTTTCATCTATTGCAGCCTGGATGACCAGATTGACCCAGAAGCATGCCCATTTCAGATGGTTGGATGAGTGTGAGGCGAGCTTTCAAAAGCTCAAGACAGCTCTAACTACGGCACCGGTCTTGGTTTTTCCCACAGGTTCAGGGCCTTATACAGTCTATTGTGATGCTTCCCGTGTTGGGCTTGGAGTAGTGTTGATGTAGGATGGCAAAGTCATTGCCTATGCTTCGAAGTAGTTGAAGATTCATAAGAAGAACTATCCGGTTCATGATTTGGAGTTGGCAGTCATAGTTCATGCATTTAAGATTTGGAGGCATTATCTGTATGGTGTGGCATGTGAGGTGTTCATGGATCACAAGAGTCTTCAGTACTTGTTCAAGCAAAAGGAGTTGAATTTGAAGCAGAGGAGGTGGTTGGAGTTGTTGAAGGATTATGATATCACCATTTTATATCATCCGGGAAAGGCCAATGTGGTGGACGATGCTTTGAGTAGGAAGTCAGCCAGTATGGGCAGTCTTGCTTATATTTCGGTCGGTGAGAGGCCACTTGCTTTGGATGTTCGGGCTTTAGCCAATCAGTTTGTAAGACTGGATGTTTCTGAGCCCAGTTGTGTGTTAGCTTGCACGGTCACTCGTTCTTCATTATTGGAGCGTATCCGTTATCGGCAGTATGATGATCCCCATTTGTGTGTCCTTAGAGACACAGTGCAGTGCGGAGGTGCCGCACATGTTACCTTAGATGATGATGGAGTTGTGAGATTGCAGGGTCGAGTATGTGTGCCTAATGTGGATAGGCTCCGAGAGTTGATTTTGGAGGAGGCCCATAGCTCCCGGTACCCTATTCATCCGGGCACCGCGAAGATGTATCAGTATTTGCGGCAGCATTATTAGTAGCATAGAATGAAGAAGGATATCGTAGCATATGTGTCTCGTTGTTTGAATTGTCAGTAGGTTAAGTACAAGCATCAGAGACCTGGTGGTTTATTTTAGAGGATTGAGCTTCCCGAGTGGAAGTGAGAGCGGATCACTATGGAGTTTGTTGCTGGACTTCCACTGACTCGGAAAAATTTTGACGCAGTATGGGTCATTGTTGATAGGATGACCAAGTCAGCATATTTCATTCCTATCGCAGTCTCCTATTCTTCTGAGAGGTTAGATGAGATCTACATTCGGGACATTATTCGCCTTCATGGTGTGCCCGTATCTATCATTTCGGACAAGGGTACACAGTTTACCTTGTATTTCTGGAGAGCAGTTTAGCGAGAGTTGGGCACACGGGTTGAGTTGAGCACAGCATTTCATCCTCAGACGGATGGTCAGTCCGAGCAGACTATTCAGATTTTGGAGGATATGCTCCGAGCTTGTGTTATTGACTTTGGAGGTTCATGGGATCAATTTTTACCTTTTAACAGAATTTGCCTACAACAACAGCTACTAGTCGAGCATCCAGATGGCTCCTTATGAGTCTTTATATGGTAGGCGGTGTCAGTCTCTGGTTGGATGGTTTGAGCTGGGAGAGGCTCGATTGTTGGGTACGGACCTGGTTTAAGAGGCCTTGGACAAGGTCAGGATCATTCAAGATAGGCTTCGTACAGCTCAGTCCAGGCAAAAGAGTTATGCAGACCACAAGGTTCGACATGTGACTTTTGTGGTTGGTGAGCAGGTATTGCTTCGAGTGTCGCCTATGAAGGGCGTGATGAGATTTGGGAAGAAGGGCAAGCTTAGCCCTAGGTTCATTGGTCTTTTTAAGATTCTTGATAGAGTGGGAGAGGTGGCCTATAAACTTGCATTGCGCCGAGCTTATCAGTCGTGCCTCCCGTGTTGCATATGTCCATGATTCGGAGGTATCACGGTGATCCAGCCCACGTGTTAGATTTCAGCACTATCCAGTTAGACAAGGATTGTCTTATGAGGAGGAGCTGGTAGCTATTCTAGATCGGTAGGTTCGTCAGTTGAGGTCGAAGAGTTTTCCTTCTGTTTGTGTTCAGTGGAGAGGTCAGCCTCCTGAGGCATCGACCTGGGAGTCCGAGTCTGATATGCAGGGCTGTTATCCCCATCTTTTCCCCGACTCAAGTACTTCCTTCTTTTTTCCATTCGAGGACAAACGGTTATTTCAGAGGTGGAGAATGTGATGACCCAAGCGGTCATCACTTGTTTTAAATGGAATTCTATGACTCTGAGGCCTTGAAAACCTCATTTAGAGTCACCTCAATTTGCGTGCATAGTTCGAGCATGTAGCCGAAAAGCTTAAATATGAAATTCTATGAAAAATACTAAGTTTTGATGTTAAAATGAATAAATTTGACTTTGGTCAACATTTTGGGCAAACGAATCCGGACCCGTGATTTGATGGTCCTAGAGGGTCCGTAGGAAAATATGAGACTTGGGCGTGTGCCCGGAATCGAATTTCGAGGTCCCAAGCCCGAGAAATGAATTTTTAAGTAAAATTATTGTTCTGAAATTGTTAAGGAAAATTGAAATGAAATCTGATTAGAAGGTGATGGTATTGGGCCCATATTTTGGTTCCGGCGCTTGGTATAGGTCTTATACATGGTTAAAGTCCTTGTAAAATTTGGTTGAAAACGAACATCGTTTGACGTGATTTGGACTTGAAATACTTAATTTGAAACTTGATGAAGTTTGACGAAAAGTTCTTGATTTTGAGGTTTATTCATTGTTTTTGAGGTTATTTAGGCGATTTGATCGCACGAATAAGTTCGTATGATGTTGTTAAGTTAGTACGTGTGTTTAGTTAGGAGCCCTGATAGCTCGGGTGTGTTTCATAGGTGTTTTGGAATGGTTTTAGACTTATAAAAGTTGCAGGTTTTTGTTGATTCAGTGCCCATGGATTTTGTTCTTCGCATTCGTGTGGGCCCTTTCGTGAATGCGTAAGGCAAATCTCCCAGGTGCCAATATTCTTCTTCGCAAACACGAAGCTGGAGTCGCGAACGCGAGGCGAAGGGGGGATACCCTTCGCGAACGCGACACGGCATATGCGAACGTGTAGAGTTCAGGGGATGGGTCACCAGCTTCTTCATCGCGAACGCGACCAATGTCCACGAACGCGTAGGCCTGGGGCTATTGTTCTTCGCGAACGCAAGAAGATTTACGTGAACGCCAAAGCCTAACAAGTTTGATCATTGCGACCGCGACCTGCCTGTCGCGAACGCGATGAGTATTTTGGCTCAGTTAATTTAAAAGACCCAAAATAGTAGCCATTATAGGAACCCTTCAAAATTTCATAACTTCTCCATTTCAACTCCATATTGGGCAATTTTTGAAAGAGGATTTCACCACAAATTCGTAGGTATGTAATCTTAGACTTGTTTTCTTCATTTTCCATCAACATCTGTTGAATTTCTAGGCCTAAAACATGTGGTAAAAATTAGGGATTTTGTTAAAACTAGGGCTTGTTGATTAATGATGATTTAGACCTCGTTTTGGGGTCGAATTCTGGAAATAATTATATATTTGGGCTCATGGTGAATGGGGGATTTGATTTTGGTCCGAGCCTCGTGTTTTAACCAAGCGGGCCCGGGATTGATTTTTGGGTTTTTGGGAAGAATGTTTGGAAATCTATAACTAAGCATTGGATTCGAATTGTTTAGCATATATTGATGTTATGAAGTCATTTATGTATTGATATAGATGATTTGGAGCCGAATTCGAGAGGAAAGGCGGTAATTGAGAATTGAATTGGCCGTAGAAGTTTGAGGTAAGTGTTCGGTCTAACCTTAGCTTGATGGATTAGGAGTTGAGTTGTATTTGCTACTCACTTCTTGTTGATTGCTACTCACTTCTTGTTGAGTATGACATATAGGCATAGTGACGAGTATCTATACGTTGGTGTCGAGCATGACCTTGAGTCTTAAATTGAAAGTTGTTGTATTCTTAAATGACATTTCGGATGCCTTAATTAATGATCTACTATATTGAGCAAAGATTTGTTTATCCTCGTAGATCCTATTTATGATTGAGCATTGTCATTAATTGAGCTGAGTATAAGCTAAGTTAAGGTTGTTCATAGTTGATTCTCCCTTGCCGGGATGACTGTTTCGATATTTTTTGTTCCCTTGCCGGGAAGTTGTTATATTGCTTTGTTCCCTTGCCGAAATTTATTGTGATTATGTGATGACTTGAAAATGGGAGTGGGTGGTACGCCTACCACCAAATATGATGAAATGGGAGTGGGTAGTATGCCTACCACAAGCATTAATAAAATGGAAGTGGGTGGTACGCCTACTACAAGATATGATGAAATAGGAGCGGGTGGTACGCCTACCACGAGATATGATAAAATGGGAGCGGGTGGTACGCCTACCACAAGAATTAATGGAATGGGAGCGGGTGGTATGCCTATCATGAGAATTAATGAAAATGGGAGTGGGTGGCACGCCTACCACGAGATTTAATGAAATGAAAGCGGGTGGTACGCCTACCACAAGATATGAGAAATGGGATCGGGTTGCACGCCTGCAACAAGTTGAAATTGAAAGTGAAAGTTGCCTTTATTACTCTTTAACCGGTTGGAAATTAAATTATAGTTTCCTTATTGTTCTTGGATATTCTGTTTTATTTGCTATCCCCGCAGCATGTTCCCTTCCCCAGCTTTAACTACTTATTACCTATTTATTTTCCCGCTATATATTATACAATTGCACAGGATTATCTGGAGTTTGGTTCTAGCCTCGACACTACCTTGCTGAGGTTAGGCCAGACACTTACTGGCACATTGGGTCGGTTGTACTGATACTACACTCTGTGCTCTTTTACACAGATCCAGGTATCGGACAGCAGCAGTAGCTCGGGAGCCAGCCTTCAGTCCACCGAGACACCGAGGTAGCCTTGCAGGCGTCCGCAGGCCCGGCGTCTCCTCTATCTTTATTTATGTTCTATTATCCTTTGTATTCAAGACAGACAGTGTTAATTTCTTTCAAACAGATATATGTAGTAAATCTTAGTAGTCCATGGATGTAGTGACGCCAGTTCTGGGTAGAGGCATATGTGGATTTTTCTTATTAATTTGTTTTATCTCGTTTAAGTCTTCCGCTAAATTACAAATTCCGCTGTTGTTTAATTATTTATTTCCTGTTAATTAAATTGGTAAAAATGGATTTAAAACAAAAGTATTTATGGATTGGAAAATGTGTGGCTTGCCTAGCTTCTACGAGTAGGCGCCATCACGACCACTGAGGGTGGGAAATTCGGGTCGTGACATGGTTGCAAAGATAAAGTTCATAATGTAGGCTCTTTAGCTTTGTTTCCTGATCTCATTCTTCATAACGTGCTCTACATTCCTAGTTTTAAACACAATCTTATTTCTATATACAAGCTTGTTGATAAGCTTGGTCACATGGTTCAGTTTACCAACACTAACTGTACTTTTCATGGCTCTTCACTGAAGAAACCAGTGGTACTTGGTAGACCTGAAAATGGATTATATAAGTTGTTTCAGCTCCTAATGGATTCAAGTTCCCTGTTTTCTCATTCATCTATTCCTAATATTTCTCCTTTTAATGTTCAACTCCTTATAATTGTTCTAGTGTTCCTGGTAGTAGTACAAGTTTGTCTCTCAGTTCTGCTGAGATGTCTGTTGTTGTACATATGAATATAGTGAATAAAGATGATGTTGTCTAGCATTATAGAGTAGGGCATCTACCTTTTTCTAAAATGGCGAATGTATCTGATTTTGGAGCCAAATTTTTATCTAAACAATCTTTCATTTGTCCCATTTGTCCTTTGGCAAAACAAACAAGATTTCCTTTCCCTAATATTTCTATAGAGTCAACCACACCATTCCAATTGCTTCACATTGACACTTGAGGACCTTATCATACCACTACATATTTTGGTTCCAAATATTTTTTAATCATTTTTTATGATCATACTAGAGCTACTTGGACTCACCTTTTGGGTGCTAAGAGAAATGCCTTTGACATCCTAAAGGGCCTTTCTTGCCATGGTAGAAACTCAATTCTACACTAAAGTCCAAACTGTTAGGAGTGACAATACTCTAGAATTAAGGTCCAACTTGTCTGGGTGTGAATTCTTTACTGAAAAGGGTATTATGCATCAGACCGCTTGTCCTCATATCCCTTAATAGAATGGAGTGGTGGAAAGAAAACATAGACATCTGCTTGAGAGTGCCAGGGCACTATTGTTTCAATCTCACCTTCCCCTTAAATTCTGGGGAGACTGTATTCTCACTACTACCAATTTGCTCAACAGATTTCCATCCCCTTACTGAATCATAAAAGCCCCTATGGATTACTCTATGGCAAATTGCCGGTTTATACTCATCTTAAAGCTTTTGGTTGCCTTTGCTATTCCACTATTCTCAAGCACCTTAGAGATAAATTTCAACCTAGAGTTGTACCTTATGTGTGTGTGGGATATCGCTTTGCTAAGAAAGGATACAAGTTATATAATATGGAGACTCACTCTTATTTTTGTTTTTAAAAATGTTGTATTTCATGAACATATTTTCCCGTTCCTTAAATCGCCCTCAAATTCTTCCAGTTTTTGCCTTTTCCATTTTCTTCATGCTTATATGATTTTTCTCCTTACGCTACTACTTGTTCCCCTTATGTTCCTCCTACTTCCATTTCTTCCTCTTCTCTTCATACTCCTTTTGCCTCTTCACCATCATCTAATTTCCCCTTTTTATTCTCGCAACCTTCTGCATCCATCTCTCATCCTTCTGTTACTACTCCTGCTCTCAGGTGATCTTCTAGAGTTCACAAGAAACCCGAGTATCTTAAGAGCTATGTCTGTCAGCAACAAGCTCTACTTCTGAATCCTCTTCTAGTCTAGTCAAGCAACATGTTTCTGAACCTTATACCTATTCTTAGGCATCAGCTATCCCTGAATGGTAGGCTGCTATGAGATAGGGATTTGAAAATTTGGAGATTAATAAAACCTGGGATATAGTTGAGTTATCTTTTGGAAAGAAACCTATTGGATGCAAATGGGTTTATACAGTTAAATACAAAGATGGTGGTTCCAATGAAAGATATAAGGCTAGTTTAGTGGTTAGGGGTGATACCCAGGTTGAAGGAATTGACTTTCATAAGACCTTTTCCCATATTGTAAAGATATCCACCGGTAAAACTCTCATTGCTATGGCAATAAAGAAAAATTGACCTCTTTTCCAACTTGATGTTAATAATGCTTTCTTGCGTGGTAATTTTTTATGAGCAAGTTTACATGAAATTGCCTCCTGGCTTGTCTGTTCCCTCTACCTCCTCTTCTATCACACTTGTTGTAAGCTGAGAAAATCACTATATGGTTTGAGACAGGCCTCTAGACATTGTTATGCTAAACTATCCCAGGCCTTACAATCCAGAGGGTATATCCATACCCTCAATGATTATTCTCTGTTCACCAAAGGTTCTAGGGATTCTGTTGTCATTCTGTCCATGTATGTAGATGATATTTTGCTTACTGGGATTGATTTGGGAGAGGTTTTTTCCTTAAAGGCTTATCTTCATGATCAGTTTAAAATCAAATATTTGGGTTTGCTTAATTACTTTCTTGGTATTGAGGTACTGTATTCTTCTTCTGTGGTTTTATTACATCAGAGGAAGTTTGTTCATAATCTTCTAAAAGTGTTTTATTCTGATGTTTGTACCTCGGTCATTCTCCTCTTGAGTTGCATGAGAAACTTACAGCTCATGTCGGGGAGCCTTTATGTAATCCTAAGGTTTACAAAAGCCTGGATGGGAAACTGAATTTTCTAACCTATACTAGGCCTAATTTGCCTTTTGCTATCCAACATTTAAGCCAGTTTATGCAGCAACCTTATGCTCCTCATATGAAGGTTGTTCTATACCTATTGAGGTACATTAGTGGTACTTCAGACTATGGTATTTCTTCAACAATTCAACAGACCTTTCTCTTAAGGTTTTCTGTGATAGTGATTGGGGTTCTTGCTCTGATAGTAGAAGATCAGTTACATGTTTTTGCATTTGTTGGGTGGAAGTTTGGTGTGTTGGAAATAAAAAAAATAGCTTGTGTTATCTCTTTCTTCAGCTGAGGCTGAATATAGATTCTTGAGAAAAGTTGTTACTCAAGTTACATGGTTTTCCAGGCTGTTGGTTGATTTTGTCCTTCCTGCATCTTCTTCTATTCCTGTTTTCTGTGATAGCCAGGCTGCTTTACACACAGCAAAAAATCCAGTATTTCATGAATGGAGCAAGCACATCGAGTTGGAATGTCATTTTGTCCGAAGTAAGCTAGCAGGTGGGTTGATCAGCTTGCTTCATATCTCCAGTGCATCTCAAGTGGCTGACATTTTCACTAAATTGCTGCCTGGTTGTGACGACCCAAAGGGGTCATCACCTGTTTTCTCTTTCATTCCGTACTTCCGAGGCCTTGAAAACCTCATTTTTTACTTGCTTCAATTCTCATGCGCAGTCCGGGTGCGTAGCCGGAAAGATACATGTTAAATTCTGTGAAAATTTCAAAATATGATTTTCAAATGATTAAAGTTGACTTCGGTCAACATTTTTGGTAAACGGACCCGGACTCAGGATTTGACGGTCTCGGAGGGTCCGTAGAAAAATATGGGACTCGGGCATGTGCCCGGAGTCAAAATCTGAGGTCTAGAGCCCGACAAAATTATTTTTCTGAAATTATTAAGGAAAATGGAAATAAAAATTGATTAAAAGATTATGGTATCGGGCTCGTATTTTGGTTCCGATGCCCGGAACAAGTTTTATATGTGTTAAGCACTTTCTATAAAGTTTGGTCGAAATCGGACGTCGTTTGATGTGTTTTGGACCTAAATATCTAAAATTTAAAGTTTATGAAGTTTGATGAAAAAGTGTTGATTCTGAGGTTTGATTCCTCGCTTATGATATTATTTTGGTGATTTGATCGTACGGTTAAGTTCGTAGGATGTTGTTGAGTTACTGTGTGTGATTGGTTCGGAGCCCTGAGGGCTCAGGAGTGTTTTCGGAGGTGTTCGAGGTAGTTTTGGACTTAGGGAGTTAGCAGATTTTCTGCAATTTTTACACAGGGATTTTCTTCATCGCGTTCGCATTAGTCCCCTCGCGTTCGCGTAGCTCTGTGTCTTCCCCCTTCGCGTTCGTGTCTTGAACCTTGTGAACGCGTAAACCAACCTAAAATTAATTCCTCATTCTAAAATTATGTACAATCATAATATAAAAATATAAAACTATTTTTTGTGTTTTCAAGATTATATAAAAATAAAGATAAGGTACTATTTTTGTATAATTTTTTATTTAAATTTATCAAAGATACATAAACTAAAATATTTTTTTGTAATTTTTATTTTTGTGACGAAATGAAGTAAAAGAGTAAAAATTAGTTGAAATAGCTATATTTAGCCTAGATGCCCCAGTAATTCCCTTCTTCGCGTTCGCATTCTGGCCATCGCGATCGCGATGGCTTGTTGTTTCCTCCATCGTGTTCGCGTCTCTTGATACGCGTTCGCGTAGGCCAACCTTGGAACCTAGCAATTTTACTCTTCGCGTTCCCAGCCCTCACTCGCGAACACGATGCTTCCAGTTCCCCCTGCTTCGCGAACGCGACCCTTATGTCGCGAACGCATAGAACAAATTCGTGCAGTGATTTTTAAAGTCTAAAAAAAGACCCATTACGGGATTATTCCCATTATTTCATTAAACTTGTCTTCTCCAAGCCCTAGGGGAAATTTTTGAAGCTCTTCTTCACCAAAGTCTTTGGGTAAGTAATTTTCCACCTAATTCCTTCACTCTTCTTCATTAATTACTGAAATCCTAGACCTAAACCATAAAATCAAAGTAGAAATTAAGGGTTTTGGTTAGAGTTAGGGTTTTGAGAATTTTAGGTGATTCAACCTCAATTTGGGGTCGAATCTTAGAACAAATTGCATATTTGAACTCGTGGGGTTATAGGTGATTGGGTTATGGTCCGAGCCTCGTGTTTGGACAATGGGGGCCCGGTGTCGAATTTTGGTATTTTTGGAAGAATGCTAGGAAATTCATACCTAGGCTATGGGATGTTGCCATTGAGTCTTTATTGATATTATTGAATTAATTATGTCTAGATATCATTGTTTCGGAGTCGAATTGTAGAGGAAAGGCGGTATTTGAGGATTGATTGCTATTCTTTGGACCGAGGTAAGTGTTTGATCTAACTTTGGCTTGAGGGAATAGGATTAGAGTATTATTTGCTAATTGCTAAATGTTGAGTACGGTGTATAGGCATGGTGACAAGTATCTATACACCGGTGTCTAGCATGAACGTGAGTCCTTATTTGTGCTTATTTGGGATTCGGTAGTGACTCTTCCTTGTTAATTGATGGTTTCTATATGATATGAAGAGTATGAGAAGGAAATATGATTTGTAAACTCCTTGGAGTGTTGGATTGATTTTTGACTTGATTAAAAAGTAAGAAATGAACGTAATAGAAAGAGATGTGATTATTCCCTTGCCGGGATTTAGCTATTTTGCTTTGTTCTCCCTTGCCGGAATTTAGCTATTTTGCTTTGTTATCTCTTGCCGGGATATTTAATGTTGTTTGTCTATCCCCTCGCCCCGTTTGGTTGTGATTGTTGTTTGGGGGAGGAAGAGTAATTATGCAGGAAGGGTCATTCCATGCCATGTTTTGATTTTTATTGCACGAAGGAACATTCCATGCCATGTTTTGATTATTATTCCACGAAGGAACATTCCGTGCCATGTTTTGATTATTATTGCATGAAGGAACATTCCGTGCCATGTTTTGATTATTATTTGCACGAAGGAACATTCCGTGCCATATTTTGATTATTATTGCACGAAGGAACATTCCGTGCCATGTTTTGATTATTATTGCACGAAGGAACATTCCGTGCCATGTTTGATTATTATTTGCACGAAGGAACATTCCGTGCCATGTTTGATTATTATTGCAGGAAGGAACATTCCGTGCCATGTTTGATTATTATTGCGCGAAGGAACATTCCGTGTCATATTTTGATTATATTTGCACGAAGGATCATTCTGTGTCATGTTTGATTATATTTGCACGAAGGATCATTCCGTGCCATGTTTGATTATTATTGCACGAAGGAACATTCCGTGCCATGTTTGATTATTATTGCACGAAGGAACATTTCGTGCCATGTTTGATTATTATTGCACGAAGGAACATTCCATGCCATGTTTTGATTATATTTGCTCGAAGGATCATTCTGTGCCATGTTTGATTATATTTGCACGAAGGATCATTCCGTTCCATGTTTGATTATTGTTGCACAAAGGAACATTTCGTGACGTGTTTGATTAATATTGCACAAAGGAACATTCCGTGACATGTTTGATTATATTTGCACGAAGGGACATTCCGTGTCATGTTTTGATTATTAATGCACGAAGTGACATTCCGTGCCATGTTTGATTTATTACTCTCGTTGACTTTGTAGTTGCATTATTTCATTCCTTATTTATTTCCCTTGTATTCTAAACTGCTACAGCCCCTACAACATGCTCCCCTCCCTCGTGACTTGTTAAATTTATGTATTCCCTTCTATTGCGTATATGTATATATTTGAACTGCACAGGTTTTTTGGTAGTCCGGTCTAGCCTCGTCACTGCTTCGCCGGTGTTAGGCCAGGAACTTACCAGCACATGGGGTCGGTTGTGTTGATGCTACACTCTGTGCATCTTTTTGCACAGATCTAGGTATTGGAGCAGCATTTGAGTAGCAGTAGCATTCTGGGAGCGAGATACAGTCGAGGGACATTCGATATATCCTTGCTGACATCCACATGCCCGGAGTCCTTTCTATTTTATTCAATTTATTATCGTTGTACCGTAGCAGACAGTTTTATGTTTCATTCGAACCTTGTATTTAGTATTCTCTAGACGTTGGTGAGTATTGTGACACCAGTCTTGGGTAGAGGATTGTTAAACTTCCGCATTTCTTTTAATAAATTTTATTTGAGACTTCCGCTTTATTGTTAAACGCTTCATTATTGTTAATACTATTGAAGTTCGAAGAGGTAATTGATAATTGGCTTGCCTAGCTCCTATTAGTAGGCGCCATCACGACTCCCGAGGGTGGAAAATTTGGGTCGTGACAAGTTGGTATCAGAGCACTAGGTTACATAGGTCTCACAACTCACACGGAGACATATGTATTTATGCCCCAGAGGCTACAGAGTTAGGAAAGTTTCACATTTGTTCTTTCTTGTCGTGCGGTTCTATTTCTCAAGCATCGATTGAATTTCTATTATATTCCTCCGTAGATGACGAGAACACGTGCTTCCTCTTTTACCGTGGAGTAGTCCGAGCCCCCAGCAGCAGCTCCAGTGGTAGAGCCTCAGGTTGATTTGGAGGAGGAGGTTCTAGCCCCAGTAGTCCAGTGGGCCCAGCTCGGGTCCCAGAGGGGTTTATTGCCACCCCAGTTCTTCAGGATGCTCTAGTCTGATTGGTAGGCTTCGTGGAGAGTGTTATTCGAGCGGGTTTGCTTCCAAGAGTTCAGCCAGCGGTGGCAGGTCAGCCAAGTATAGTGGCTCAGGCGGGGAGTGAGATCACTTTTCAGGAGGCGGCCAATGTGGGCTGTAGAGATGAGATAGCTCTACCACAAGGAGGTGGTCATGGGTCGGACAAGAGGCCCCGTCGCACAGGCAGGTTCAGTGGTACCTTGTCTGGAGGTAGAGGTACTTATGGTAGAGGCCATCCTCCCAGGCCTTTTCAGTCAGCTTCCCATGTCACTCATGGTACTTCAAGTGGTCATTCAGGTCGACAGGGTCAGCCTCAGTTCCCTCAGCAGTCGCATGGATGTTATGAGTGTGGTGAGTATGGTCATCTCAAGAGGGTTTGCCCGAGGTTGAGGGGTGCTCAGCCGCAGCAGATGAGGTCTTGCCATGCTTGTGGTGATCCGAGGCATATTGTCAGATATTGCCCTCGAGTTTATGGCAGCTTCCAGCATCAGAGTTCTCGTGCTATGATTCAGGCACCGGAGGTTCCACAGCCTGCCCAGCCAGCTAGAGGCGGTGGCAGAGGTGTTAGAAATGGAGGTAGAGGTCTTAGAAGTGGAGTTCAGGTCGCCAGAGGTAGAGGTCAGCCAGCAGCTAGGCCAGAGGCTGAGTCTTCAGGTGCATACATTACAGGCACCATTCTGAATTATATTAGAGATGCTTCAGTGCTATTTTACCCTTGGTCTACGTATTCATATGTGTCGTCTTATTTTGCACCCTACCTGGCTATTCCTAGTTATGCTTTGGGTATTCCTGTTTATGCATCGATACTAGTGGATGATTCTATATTGGTCGACCGAGTTCATCATTCCTGTGTGATAGTGTTTGAGGGTCTTGAGACTCGTATTGATTTATTGCTCTTAGACATGGTGGATTTCGACGCTATATTAGGGATGGATTGGTTGTCCCTGTATCATGCTATCTTGGATTGTCACGCCAAGATCGTGACCTTGGCTTTGCCAGATTTGCCAAGATTAGAGTGGAAGGGGCCCCAGGTCATGCCACTCGCAGTGTTATTTCATATGTGAAGGCTCGACATATGGTCGAGAAAGGGGGTTTATCTTATCTGGCGTATGTTCGCGATTCCAGCATAGAGGTTCCATCTATTGATTCTGTTCTTATTGTTCGGGAGTTCCCCGAGGTTTTCCCTTCAGACCTGCCGAGTATGCTGCCCGGCAGTAGTATTGATTTCTGCATTGATCTGGCTCTGGGCACTCAGCCTATTTTCATTCCGCCATATCGCATGGCCCCGCCAGAGTTGAAAGAGTTAAAGGATCAGTTGCGGGATTTGTTGGAGAAGGTTTTTAGTAGACCCAGTGTTTCTCTTTAGGGGGCGCCAGTGTTATTTGTTAAAAAAAAGGATGGTTCGATGAGGATGTGCATTGATTACCGGCAATTGAACAAGTGACGATTAAGAAAAAGTATCCACTGTCGATTGATGATTGTTTGACCATCTTCAGGGTGCAAAGGTGTTTTCAAAGATAGACTTGAGATCTGGCTACCATCAGTTGAGGATTTGGGCATCTGATGTCCCTAAAACAGCATTCCGCACTTGGTATGGGAATTATGAGTTTTTGGTCATGTCATTTGGGTCGACCAATGCCCCAGCAACATTTATGGAGTTGATGCACCGAGTGTTCAGGCCTTATTTGGACTTGTTCAAGCAGAAGAAGTTGAAATTGAGGCAGATGAGGTGGTTGGAGCTATTGAAGGATTATGATGTCACTATCTTGTACCACCCGGGGAGAGCCAATGTGGTGGCCGATGCATTGAGTAGGAAGTCCGCCAGCATGGGTAGTCTTGCTTATGTTTCGGTCAGCTAGAGGCCGCTTGCTTTGGATATTCAGGCCTTGGCCAATCAGTTTGTAAGGTTGGACATTTATGAGCCTAGTAGAGTGTCAGCTTGCATGGTCGCTCATTCTTCATTATTGGCGTGTATCCGTGATCGGCAGTTTGATGATCCCTATTTGTGTTTCCTGAGAGACACGGTGCAGCGTGGAGGTGCCACGAAGGTAACCTTAGATAATGAGGGTGTTTTGAGGTTACAGGGGCGAGTTTGTGTGCCCAATGTTGATGGGATTTGAGAGTTGATCTTAGCGGAGGCCCATAGTTCTCGGGATTCTATTCACCCGGGCGCCGCGAAGATGTATCAGGACTTGCGGCAGCATTATTGGTGGCATAGGATGAAGAAAGATATTGTTGCATATGTGGCTCGATGGTTGAACTGTCAGCAGGTTAAGTATGAGCATCAGAGACCTGGTGGTTTGTTTCAGAGGATTGAGCTTACCGAGTGGAAGTGGGAGAGGATTACCATGGATTTCGTTACTGGACTTCCGATGACTCGGAAGAAGTTTGATGCTATTTGGGTCATTGTTGATAGGCTGACCACGTCAGCGCATTTTATTCCTGTTGCAACCACTTATTCATCGGAAAGGTTAGCTGAGATCTACATTTGAGAGATTGTTCACCTTCATGGGGTGCCGGTATCTATCGTTTCGGACCGAGGTACGCAATTTACTTCGCGCTTCTGGAGAGCAGTTTAGCAGGAGTTGGGCACCCAGGTTCAGTTAAGCACAGTGTTCCACCCTCAGACGGACGGCCAGTCCGAGAGGACTATTCAGATATTGGAGGATATGCTCCGAGCCTGTGTCATTGATTTTGGAGGCTCGTGGGACCAGTACTTGCCTTTAGCAGAGTTCGCCTACAACAACAGCTACCAGTCCAGCATTCAGATGGCTCCATATGAGGCATTGTATGGTAGGCGATATCGGTCTCCAGTCGGATGGTTTGAGCCGGGAGAGGCTCGGTTATTGGGTACAGATTTAGTTCAGGAGGCCTTGGATAAGGTAAAGATCATTCAGGACAAGCTTCGTTCGGCTCGGACGCGGCAAAAGAGTTATGCCGACCGCAAGGCTCGAGATTTGGCTTTCATGGTCGGTAAGCGGGTATTGCTTCGAGTGTCGGCTATGAAGGGCGTGATGAGATTCGGGAAGAAGGGTATGCTTAGCCCTATGTTCATTGGTCCATTTGATATTCTTGATCGAGTGGGAATGGTGGCTTATAGACTTCATTGCTGCCGAGCTTATCAGTCGTGCATCCAGTGTTTCATGTGTCCATACTTCGGAGGTATCACGGCGATCCAGCCCACGTGTTAGATTTCAGCACTGTCCAGTTGGACAAGGATCTGTCTTACGAGGAGGAGCCTGTAGCGATTCTAGACCGGCGGGTTCAACAGTTGAGGTCGAAGAGTTTTCCTTCAGTGCGTGTCCAGTGGAGAGGTCAGCCTCCTGAGGCCTCGACCTGGGAGTCCGAGTGTGATATACGGAGCCGCAATCCTCATCTATTTCCCGACTCAGGTACTTCTTTCTTTTGTCCGTTCGAGGACGAACGGTTGATTTAGAGGTGGAGAATGTGAAAACCCAAAGGGTTCATCACCTATTTTCTCTTTCATTCCGCACTTTCGAGGCCTTGAAAACCTCATTTTTTACTTGCCTCGATTCTCGTGCACAGTTCGGGCGCGTAGCCGGAAAGATTACATGTTAAATTCTGTGAAAAATTTCAAAATATGGTTTTAAAATGATTAAAGTTGACTTCAGTCAATATTTTTGGTAAACGGACCCGGACTCTTAATTTGACGGTCCCGGAGGGTCCATAAAAAAATGTGGGACTCGGGCATATGCCCAGAGTCGAAATCCAAGGTCTAGAGCCCGAGAAAAGAATTTTTCTGTGAAATTATTTTTCTAAAATTATTAATGAAAATGGAAATGAAAATTGATTAAAAGACTATGGTATCGGGCTCGTATTTTGTTTCTGACACCCGGAACAAGTCTTATATATGTGTTAAGCGCTTTCTGTAAAGTTTGGTCAAAACCGGACGTCATTTGACGTGTTTCGGACCTAAATATCTAAAATTTGAAGTTTATGAAGTTTGATGAAAAAGTGTTGATTTTGAGGTTTGATTCCTCGTTTATGATGCTATTTTGGCAATTTGATCGCACGGTTAAGTTCGTAGGATGTTATTGAGTTAGTGTGTGTGATTGGTTAGGAGTCCCGAGGGCTCGGGAGTGTTTTCGGAGGTGTTCGGGTTAGTTTTGGACTTAGGGAGTTAGCAGATTTTCTGCAATTTTTACACGGGGATTATCTTCATCGTGTTTGCATTAGTCCCCTCGCGTTCGCGTAGCTCTGTGTCTTCCCCCTTCGTGTTCGCTTCTTGAACCTCGCGAACGCATAAGCCAAATTCAGGGCCCTAGTAATTCCCTTCTTCGCATTCGCGTTCTGGCTATCGCGATCGTGATGGTTTGGTGTTTCCTCCATCGCGTTCGTGTTCGCGTCTCTTGATACGCGTTCGCGTAGGCCAACCTTGGACCCCAGCAATTTTACTCTTCGCGTTCGCAGCCCTCACTCACGAACGCGATGCTTCCAGTTCCCCCTGTTTCGCGAACGCGGCCCTTATGTCGTGAACGCATAGAACAAATACATCCAGTGATTTTTAAAGTCTAAAAACAGACCCATTACGGGGTTATTCCCATTCTTTCATAAAACTTGTCTTCTCCAAGCTCTAGGGACGATTTTTGAAGCTCTTCTTCACCAAAGTCTTTGGGTAAGTAATTTCCCACCTAATTCCTTCACTCTTCTTCATTAATTACTGAAATCCTAGACCTAAATCATGAAATCAAAGTAGAAATTAAGGGTTTTGGGTAGAGTTAGGGTTTTGAGAATTTTGGGTGATTCAACCTCAATTTGGGGTCGAATCTTAAAACAAATTGCATATTTGAACTCGTGGGGTTATGGGTGATTGGGTTTTGGTCCGAGCCTCGTGTTTGGACCATGTGGGCTCGGTGTCAAATTTTGATATTTTGGAAGAATGCTAGGAAATTCATACCTAGGCTATGGGATGCTGCCATTGAGTCTTTATTGATATTATTGAATTAATTATGCCTAGATATCATTGTTTCGGAGTCGAATCATAGAGAAAAGGCGGTATTTGAGTATTGATTGCTATTCTTTGGACCGAGGTAAGTGTTTGATCTAACTTTGGCTTGAGGGAATAGGATTAGAGTATTATTTGCTAATTGCTAAATGTTGAGTATGGTGTATAGGTATGGTGACGAGTATCTATACACCGGTGTCTAGCATGACCGTGAGTCCTTATTTATGCTTATTTGGGATTCGGTAGTGAATCTTCCTTGTTAATTGATGGTTTCTATATGATATGAAGAGAGTGAGAAGGAAATATGATTTGTAAACTCCTTGGAGTGTTGGCTCGATTTTTTACTTGATTATAAAGTAAGAAATGAACTTAATAGAAAGAGATGTGATTATTCCCTTGTCGGGATTTAGTTATTTTGCTTTGTTCTCCCTTGCCGGGATTTAGCTGTTTTGCTTTGTTCTACCTTGCCGGGATATTTAATGTTGTTTTTCTATTCCCTCCCCCCGTTTGATTGTAATTGTTGTTTGGGTGAGGAAGGGTGATTATGCACGAAGGGTCATTCCGTGCCATGTTTTGATTATTATTGCACGAAGGAATATTTCGTGCCATGTTTTGATTATTATTGCACGAAGGAACATTCCGTGCCATGTTTTGATTATTATTGCACGAAGGAACATTCCGTGCCATGTTTTGATTATTATTGCACGAAGGAACATTCCGTGCCATATTTTGATTATTATTTGCACGAAGGAACATTTCGTGCCATGTTTTGATTATTATTGCACAAAGGAACATTTCGTGCCATGTTTTGATTATTATTGCACGAAGGAACATTCCGTGCCATATTTTGATTATAATTTGCACGAAGGAACATTTTGTGCCATGTTTGATCATTATTGCACGAAGGAACATTCCGTGCCATGTTTGATTATTATTGCACGAAGGAACATTCCGTGCCATGTTTTGATTATATTTGCACGAAGGATCATTCCGTGCCATGTTTGATTATATTTGCACGAAGGATCATTCCGTGCCATGTTTGATTATTATTGCACGAAGAAACATTCCGTACCATGTTTGATTATTATTGCACGAAGGAACATTCTGTGCCATGTTTGATTATTATTGCACGAAGGAACATTCCGTGCCATGTTTTGATTATATTTGCACGAAGGATCATTCCGTGCCATGTTTGATTATTATTGCACGAAGGAACATTCCGTGCCGTGTTTGATTATTATTGCACGAAGGAACATTCCGTGCCGTGTTTGATTATATTTGCATGAAGGGACATTCCGTGCCATGTTTTGATTATTAATGCACGAAGGGACATTCCGTGTCATATTTGATTTATTACTCTCGTTGACTTTGTAGTTGTATTGTTTCATTCCTTATTTATTTACCTTGTATTCTAAAATGCTACAGCCCCTACAACATACTCCCCTCCCTCGTGACTTGTTAAATTTATGTATTCCCTTCTATTGCGTATATGTATATATTTGAACTGTACATATTTGTTTGGTAGTCCGGTCTAGCCTCGTCACTACTTCGCTGGGGTTAGGCCAGGCACTTACCAGCACATGGGGTCGGTTATGCTGATGCTACACTCTGTGCATCTTTTTGCACAGATCCAGGTGTTGGAGATGCATTTGAGTAGCAATAGCATTTTGGGAGCGAGATCCAGTCCAGGAATATTCGAGGTAGCCTTGTTGACGTCCACAGGCCCGGAGTCCTTTCTATTTTATTCAGTTTGTTATCGTTGTACCGTAGCAGACAGTTTTATTTTCATTCGAACCTTGTATTTAGTATTCTCTAGACGTTCGTGAGTATTGTGATACCAGTCTTGGGTAGAGGATTGTTAAACTTCCGTATTTCTTTTAGTAAAATTTATTTGAGACTTTCGCTTTATTGTTAAACGTTTTATTATTGTTAATACTGTTGAAGTTCGCTAAAAGAGGTAATTGATAATTGGCTTGCCTAGCTCCTATTAGTAGGCGACATCACGACTCCCGAGGGTGGAAAAATTCGGGTATTGACACTGGCAATTCTCATCACTCTCATCTTAGCAAGTTGGGTGTTGTCCAACCCTCCGACTTGGGGGGAGGGGGGG
>MU730839.1:56294-70091 GCA_026770625.1 Nicotiana glauca
TCAACTATACCCATTGAAAAAGTTCCTTTTTTGTTTAGATTTTTGGAATATTGTATAGATTTTTGTATTTCTTCACCTTATTTGCTATCCCGTTCATGAAATTTCCTTTCCATCTTGTATCTAATGTTGCTAATAACGCATAAAAATATGGAAGGTGATTTTTGCATGTGATTCTTTGAGAGAAAGAACCCTATTATTTAGTTTTTCATTTTTTGTTGGTTAGTTTTGGTAAGTCTATGACTAATGGCTAGAGGTTGGTAAGTTGAGATTTATTTGGAACATTTGTGTAAGTTTCCTTTATTATAACTAGCACTGCTTTTCATTTTTTGGGTGTTATAAATGTATAAGCCGAATTATGAGCTTAACATATGGAAAACAAAACAATTTTATTTTTACAAGTTTCTATTGAAAGAAAGCAAATATTTTCTCTCTCCTCATTTCTTAGAACGCAAACTTTTCTCTCTCTATTTTTCTTGGATCTCTAATCTTAACAAATTCTCGGTAACATATTTACACATTAAAATTCCTACGCAAATTTGTAGAAAAATTCCCTTAAATATTCCCAAGTAATATTTTTTAGATCAATTGCATAGTTAACCAAAAACTTTACTCTAAACCCCAGAAATAAAAACAATAGTTAATGTTTAGAAAAATAACCCAATGTAATATCTGCAAGAAATTTCTCATGTAATTTATTTTGTTCTTTTAGACTTTTCAAATATTGTATCATTTCATAATATGAGAATATATATATATATATATATATATATATATATATATAAGATTTAAACAATATAATTGATGTTCAAAAGTCTCACATTCTATTATTTTTAATCGTCTTTCGTATATTATTTTATATTTAATATTATATTTTAACTGTGTATGAATAAAGCAGCGTGAAGATAAGAGATTTGGAATAAAATTAAATTAAATGCAGGAAAAAAAGAAAATAAACAAAAAAGACAAAGGGGGGTACACTCTTTGATTTTTGTCCCCAAGACAAAAAGGGAGGAAATACAATCTTGAAACGAAATTGAGATGAAAAACGTAGGCAAACGCAACTGGTTTTAGCACTAGGGCCAGCTCGGGGCGCTGGCATGGACCCTGCGCAGCGGGATTCTCCTATTTCGTTCGGACAAGGTGATTTTGGTCCTACATGGTCCTAATTTATATAAATAGGGTCTTAAACCTCATTTGAAGGATATCTAACATATTTTGAAGAATAATTTATGTGGAAGAATACACACCATGCTTGGAGGAGGCTTCTAACTAGTTTTTTGTCACGATCCGATTGTGATGGCGCCTATCGTGAAACTAGACCAGCCGACACAAATCTCAAATCAAACTATAAATTTATAAAAGACAGTTTTAAGCTATTAATTGACAATATCTCATAACATGGGTCTAATAACCAGTGCGGAATAAATACACAAGCCCGAAATCGAGATATCACAAGTCACGAGCAACAACAAGATCTGTCTAAGTACAAGAAAGGCTATCATAGTCCGAAAATAAAATACTAAGAATAGTCTGAGTAAGGTAAGAAGGAGAAGTGCAGGGCTACGAACGCCAAGCAGCTACCTTGCCAACTCCGAAGACCAGCCGGAAGAACGATCCGCGCTCACTATTGCGACTCGCAATTCCTAGATCTGCACACAAGGTGTAGGGAGTAATATAAGTGTGAGCACGTGATTTTTTCCCTATTTGAATTACTCCCACAAAATCAAAATAAAATAATTATTTTTCATTATTTGCAATCTTGTAAAATTTTTGTGAAATTTTTCCGTCAATTGTTTGCATATTTTTATGTGCATATTTAATTTTATTAATGCATCGAAAAATACAAAAAAATATATTGCAATTGCGATTTAATTAGATATTTTGGAATTAATTAATAATTAGGTGTTTTACAAAAATAAAAAATCACAAAAAATAGCGTACTTTGCATTTTAGTATTTAATGTCAAAATTGTGTGATTTGGTATTTAATTATTTGTGATAATTATTATTTAGAGTTAATTAGTATTTTTGATATGTTAATTTAGTTTTATAATTTAATTTAGGATTTTAGTTTTAGTTTTGGAAAAAAAATTATAAAGACATTGAAAAGGAAGAGAGGAAAATCGGATTTGGGCCAAAAAATCCCTAGCCCAAACAAAACCTACTCCAATACCCACCCAAATACCCCCAAAACCGGCCCAGATCAGTCTCCCCCAACCGGTTCGTCTCCAGCCTCAACAACGACGCCGTTTCAGGCATTTCAATCTAGACCGTCGAATTGGTTCGATTAAACGGCCCAGAACTTCACCCACCACCCGACCCCGACCCGTTCCAAAATCAACCCAACCCCCCACTTAAAGAAACAGCGTCATTTCTATTAAGTAATTGATCCAAGCCGTTGATCTAATTTGATCGAACGGCCTGGATTTAATCTCCCATCCCGTATATAAGTGTATAACACACCCCAGCCCCTCTCAGAACCCCCCTCCCTTTCATCGTCTCTCGTCTCTTTAGGGACCAGTGTCCTACCACCGCCCTTCGCCCGTCGAAATTGCCCACGGCGGCGGACGGTGGTCAAACGCCACCAAGTCCCCTCGCCCTCCTCTTCCCAAATCCCGGCTTCCCTTCACTCGAATATCCCTGGAATGTCTCAAATATTGATTCGAGTGGACGAACCCTAGCGCTGGCGGCGCCACCACTAAACTGCCCCAAATTTACACCAAATAACTACCTCATCCCCCTCGTCTCAAATCCTCACTCCATTTGCTTCGAATCTCCCGGGAACTTTTCGAATTTCAGATCAAAAGTAAACCCTAAAAAATCTCAAATCAAGGTTTTCATTCTAATTCGATATTATTCGTGTGTTCTTTATAAGAACACGCGATTAATATCAGATTTTGACAAAAATCGAGGGATTTGAAGTTTCAAGCCATATTCTTCATGATTCAAGGTATTTACCAGATACTTTCCTTTTCCTTTTAATTCAGTTTTCTTCTTTTTCTCTCGTTTTTCATTTGTCACTCCATCTTCTGTACTTCTAGGTAATTTTCTATTTTTGTTAGTTTATTAGAGGTCGTTTTGTTATACATATTAATTTAAACCCTTTAGTTCGTTTAGTCTGTTAATTAGGTTGTTTCGATTTGAGATCATTGTTCTTAATTTCTGGTTTGAGGTTCAAGTTTCAATTTAATTCTATACGTATGTTTAAGCCAATATAGTGTTTGATTATATGTGGATATTAAAGGTTGTTGTTGTTCATGTCATAACAGAATGTTTGAACTATTTGTTTCCATTTGTTCATGTCATTTGACAAGTGTTTGAAATATTTTCCTCTATTTTTGGCATTATGGCCCCTGTATCTGATTTGCCAAGAAATTTCTAGTGTGATTAAAAACCAATCTGATAGTAGATTAATAATAAAGAAATAGCAGAGTTAGTGTTGTTTGATGCAGCAGTAGGTATAGGGGCTGCTAACAATGTTAGTGGTGCACTAATGAATTTAAATAAAAGTACTAACTTAATGGACAATTAAGAAATAAAAAGGTAAATTAGTAATGGAGAAGGTACTAAGCTGAATGCTTATTTAAAAGGCTGGAAATCAGAGATAGGGGGACTGAGTTCATAAAACATAAGAGAGACATAAGAAAGAGTCCAAAGGGTGAACAAAAGAGAGCTTAAGAGAGAAAATTTCAGAAAAAATAAAAAATAGCTGAAAACCAAGAAAAAAAAAGGAAGAATTATTGTTCTATTGCATTTCTTTTCTATAATTTTAAGAGGCTTGTAGTTTTCTGAAGATTGTCAAGGATCTAGTGTGGGAATAGAGTAGATTTGGTTGTTTGATTTGGTTGTGAAGTTGCTTGGTTATTGCTCAATTGAAACAGTTTTCTCTTACTTCCAATTCATTTTCCTGGGTTGAATTGCTGCTGCTAGTGCTATTTTTGTTGTTGCGTATTGATGACTCCTCACTCCTTTTGGCTTTGTTCGTCTTGCTATTGTAACCAGGTACATTCCCTGGAATTCAGATGACTGTAGGTTTCATAATGAAGATGAAATGAGAATTGGAAGCATGTCATCAAATTTGCGTTGTTCTTTTGTATTTTCTTCATAATGTTTATATGCTTAGTCATCCAGTTCAATGAAATTTAATTGTTTTTAGTTGGATTTAACTAAGTTATTATGTTATAATTGAACCATGTATTGTTGAGGCGAAACTTGACCAAGCATGGATTAGTGAGCGAAGTTGTATTTATGTAAATGAAAACTTGCCCGTCTCTTTATTTTGGTCTCTTTATTTGCAGACTTTTTCAGAATTATTCGGATAAATATATTTAAAAGCCAAAATCTGCGTTTGTTAATATGATGTTGTAGTTTATTTCAATTTATTTTGGCTATATTTGCAATTCAATTACGCCCAGAAGTTGCTGATTAGCCGTCTAAATATTAAACTGGACTAAACTTGCAATTCCTTGTTTGGGTTGATGAGAATTACAATTGTTTAGTTAGATTTTCTCAATTATCTGTGTCGATAATGTATTAGTGTAATGAGCAATCGGTAGTGTCGCATGAATTGGTCCAAAAATAACAATGGAATAAACCTTGTAATACTATGTCCTTATTGAGACATCAAAATGAGCTTAAGACAGTATGCTATTACTCTTTGTGTGTGGAACTGATAAATAGTAAAATGCGCTGCTTTTGACATCTTTGTTAATACATGATTACTAGCATGCCTAAATCATGAATCTGCTTGAGAATTCCTATGGGGTTGATGCATATTTTAAATTTAGAATCAATGTGTTGGGATAGGAATTAAGGTGCTGCTTCATTTATTCAACGTAAAATAAAAGTAGTGAGAATATGTTAAAGAGAAATTGAAGCACGTTTTGCTAGCAAAATTTGAAAAGTAAATTTGGACAAAAGGATTTGGGAGACGTTGGATGAGTTGGTAATTAAGAGGGATGGGCTATTATTAAGGAAAATTACTAGCTATGTCCGTTTATAAGTAGCTCATTACAAAAATTGGCCAATTGATAAAATATTACTAATATTAGCCAAATTAGCTAATTAGCTATTTGTAGCAAAAAAAAATTAAATTTTTGCTTTGTTTTGAGTGGGTGTTATTAGAATAGATTGGGCACAACTTAAGGAGCTTGAATCTCAGTTTTGGGATGATTTGGTGAAGTTTTGAGATGGTTTGAATTGAAAATTCGAAGTAAAAGCTGAACATGAAAAAAATGATATGTGTGTAACACTCTGTATCATTTGTGTATCACATATGTATCATATTTGTATCAACGGTGTATCACATGTGTATCCATGTATACCTGTGTGCGTGATACATGCGTGATACATGTTTGATACATGTGTCGCAGAAGACTTTTTTAAACTCGATTTAATTACGAATTTTGATACAAACCAGTCCAAATGATCACCTCCAATCTTCCTCAAATTTTGTATATTGACTTATCTATATATTTTCAATGAATTTCAACTATACTCATTGAAAAAGTTCCTTTTTTGTTTAGATTTTTGGAATATTGTATAGATTTTTGTATTTCATCACCTTATTTGCTACCACATTCATGAAATTTCCTTTCCGTCTTGTATCTAATGTTGCTAATCACGTTTAAAAATATGGAAGGTAATTTTTGCATGTGATTCTTTGAGAGAAAGAACCCTGTTATTTAGTTTTTCAATTTTTGTTGGCTAGTTTTGGTAAGTCTATGATTAATGGCTAGAGGTTGGTAAGTTGAGATTTATTTGGGACATTTGTATAAGTTTCCCTGTTATTAATTGGACAATCATTTATTGAAGAATTGGGCCCTATTGAATCTTGTGAAGATTGACCCTTATTAGCACATTTGGGCTTGGGAAATAGAGTTGGCTCAACTCCAAAACCATAAAATGCATGGCTCTCAGTTAATTGATTTTAATCCTTAGAAATCGGGGCGTGCTATTTAGTTGAATTTCCATGACCCTCGTAAATGTAAAAATGCGTAGTTGCTTTAGGCGCGCCATTTAATAATTTACCTTCCTAAGCTCGGGTGCACATTTATATTACCCAAATTCAAATATTAACGGTGTTAGAATATGTCAAAAACTACGGGTGTATTTATGTGACGTGGTTCGAGACATATTTTAATAAAGTTGTAATTTTCTCTCTAAAAAATGAATAAAAGCGGTTAAAACTAAAATTTGCACATAAGTTCATAATTATTTAAAATTAGATAATAGGCCATTTATAACAGTTGAGCGAACGTGCTAGAACCACAGAACTCGAGAATGCCTAACACCTTCTCCCGAGTTAACAGAATTTCTTATCCGGATTTCTGGTTCGCGGACTATTAAACAGAGTCAATCTTTTCCTTGATTCGGGATTTGAACCGGTGACTTGGGACACCATAAATATCCTAAGTGGCGACTCTGATTTTTAATTAAATAATCCCGTTTCAATTGTCACTTCAAGTTGAAAATAACTTCCTTTATTATACTCTTCTGGGGTGTAGTAGGAAAAAAGGAGGTGTGACAATGAGTACGCCAACTCAGTAAGTAATAAGAGTAAATGAAAGCTGAGCAGTAAGAAAACAGATAATTTCATGTCATAGCACTACAGCAAAACAGTATGTTTCCAAAACAATATTGAATTTAGTTATCTCATGAAAACTCAGTTCCAGTAAAAAACAATTAAATCATCTTTCAACAGTTTACAAACCAGTGATGAAACAGTGAGAAAAATAATGAAAACATAAACGGCCCCTCAGGCAAGACATGTATCATAAATTGCCCCTCGGGCATAACATCAGTTAGAACCAACCCCTCGGGCTACCTCATATTCACCCATAATCGCCCTTCGAGCAACAACATAAATCAAGATCAACCCCTCGGGCAACATCACATTACTCATACTGGGTACCCGCGTTCACTAGGGGTGTACATACTCCGAAGGGGCTCCTACAGCCTAAACGCTATCACAAATCATCTCGTGGCATAATAAATCAGGCCCTCGACCTATCATATATTACAAAACAGTACAACCTGCTGCAGCGCGCAGCCCGATCCTATGATATCCTCACAACACATGTCCTCAGCCTTACTTAGTCAGAAATCTCTCAAGCCACTCGGGCTAACAGTAAAACAGGGTGCTCAGCCCAAAAATATCATTTATGCATCAATTCAGTATAAATACGACTGAGTTATAAAATCAGTAAAACATAGCATGACTGAGGACAGTTATTAAATCAGAACAGTGATGAATTTCAGTAAAGAAAGTCCATAAGGGTCCAAACAGTTGACACGAGTCCCAAATATGGTATTCAGCCCAAAACATAGTAATATTTTCTACCATAAGGTAATATCAAGTAGTTTCGGTCAAATACGCAACTTAATAGTTGCTAACGGGACGTACCTAATCAAAATTCCCAACGGTGCACGCCCCTCACGCTCGTCATCTAGCGTGTGCGTCACCTCAAATAGTACAACGATGTGAAATACGGGGTCTCAAACACTCGGGACAATATTTACAATTATTACTTACCTCAAACCGGACCGAACTCTAACCCGCGATGCCTTTGCCTCTCGACTCGGCCTCCAAATGCTTCAAATCTAACCAAAATTAGCATCATATCATTAATACACGCTAAAGGAAAGGAGCCCAAACGAATATAATCAAATTAACTCAAAAATCCCTGGCCAAACCTGACCCCCGAGCCCACGTATTAGAATTCAAAAAAAAAATCACATCACTAGAATCTTTATCCTCCCGCGAGTCTCTACATACCAAAAATATTGAAATCGGACTTTAAATGGCCTCTCAAATCCCCACTCAAAGCTCTCAAAAAAATCAAGCCCTAGCCTTCAATTTCACTCCAAGTTCCCCACTAATTTCATGATTAAGTAGTGGATAATTCATCACAAACACCAAATACAAAGCCCAAATAACTTACCTCATTAAAATCCTTCAATTCCTCCTTGAATTTTCGGCTTGGAGCTCCAAAATCGCACAAAAAAGATGGAAAAATGACTGAAATCGCAAAGTGAGGCTTTTATAGTTTCTGCCCCAGGGATTCCGCACTTGCGGTCCCATAAGCGTACCTGTGCTTCCGCTTCTGCGGATTTCACTTAAGGCACCAACTTCCGCACCTGCACCCAAACCTCGCACATGCGGGCTCGCAGGTGCGGTTAATCATTCCGCTCCTGCACTTACTCTCCGTTCCTGCGATTATTGCGCCTACGGTCCTAACTCGCAGGTGCGGAAACAATAGAAGCAACAAAAATCCGCAACTCCAATTCAACTTTAAACCTTCCGTCAACCACCCAAATCTATCCCGAGGCCCTCGGGACCTCAGCCAAACATACCAACAAGCCACATATATCCATTCAAATTTGTTCCAACCTTCAGAACACTCAAAATAACGTTAAAACATCAAATCACCCTCGGATTTAAGCCTAAGGACTCCAAAAAAACGACGTACAAACCTATCAAACCTCATCCGAATGACCTGAAATTTTGCACACATGTTACAAATGACAGAACGGACCTACTCCAATTTCCAAAATTCTAATCCGACTCCGATATCAGGATTTCCACTGCCGACCGAAAAATACCGAATTTTCAATTTCACCAATTCAAGCCTAAATCTACCACAGACCTCCAAAATACATTACGATCACGCTCCTAAGGCTCAAATTACCTAACAAAGCTATTCGAACCATAAAATCACAATTCCGGGATGATATACCCACAAGTCAACTTCTGATTGACTTTACCAACTAAATTACCAACTTAAGAGACTAAATGTCTCATTCCACTCTAAAACCACTGCGAACAAAATACAACCAATATGTTATGATCAAATACAACTGAAGAACACACAGGGAAGCAGAAATGGGAAGAACGGGACTATAACTCATGAAACGACCAATCGGGTCGTTATTTTTTTTCTTCTTTTCCTTTAATTCATAGTTTATTGGCGAAATACATAAATGGCCCCTTCAAGTTGTCCACAACGGTCATTTGAACACCTCAGCATACCTATTTATCAAGTAGACACTTCAAGTGTCTGTTAAGTAAATCGAATAGACACCCCGGTATAGCATACCAGATGCGTGAGTTACGTTTGCCAAATGAGTCAATCAATGAACGACACGTATAATTTGTAATTAAAACTCAACACAAATTAACCAAATAAAATAAAATAAATTTAAAATAAAAAAACCCTTCCCCAGCGTCTCTTTCTCCTCCTCTCCCAAATGTAACACAACGTTTGGCTAATCAGAAGCAACCCAAACGCCGCCAATCCATACACCGTGGAAGCATCTGTTCCTTACACACAGTACGTCCTTTCATCATACTCATTCGGTTGCACTTTCGCCTTAACAAATACAAAAAGAACATTCAAACTCCATTCTTTATATACACTCAAATACTAAAAAAAGGTAAATTATTACTACAACCAGATATGGGAAAAAAATCATATCTTTAACTATATCCAAAAAGAACAACACCAAATTCACTGGAAAAAAGCACCCAAAAAATTCAATCTTTAACTACACCCTGAAATGGAAAAAAAATCAAATCTTTAACTATACCCAGAAAACGAAAACACCAAAAATTTAATCTTGGCGAAATACATAAATGACCCCTTCAATTTTGTTCTTTTGTAATGGAGGCAAAGGTGATTTAGGGTTAGAGGAGGGTGTTGAATGGTGGAGGAGAGAATTGGAGGAGAAGGGGGTATGAAAATTAAGTGGGGTTCACATTATTTTAGTAAAAAAAAAAAAAAACTTAATTTTAGGTTGGCAACTCGCGTCCTAGAGAGTGAATTTCACGCAATGGGGGCTGACATGGTCGGGTGTTTAGTTGATCTTCTATTGTGAATAAATAAAGGGTCTAATTGAAAATAGGCTCATTTGAGGTGTTCAGCTGGTCGTTGAGGACAACTTGAAGGGGCTGTTTATGTATTTCGCCAAGTTTATTTGTTCTAGAGTTGTGGAGTGCTACATGAACGTTGTGATTTGAAACTTAGATTTCTCTTATTATTTTATAATATTAGTTTATATCTTGCGCTCAATTATTTGATTGGTTGATCAATTGAATACTATCTATGAATCTAGAATTAAACTCGGGAGAGGGAATTCTAGATTGCATATAAGATTGAGTAAACTCGAACATCGGGAAGGAATTTTCTTTTTAATAACTTCATTAGTGCCTTCTGGATCCCAATTAAATTCTTTCTTTTCTCTTAAATTTTCTGCAAAAATTTCATAAGCTTTTTCATTAAGGAAATTTTCATCAATGTCATTGTAAACAAACTAAATTTTCACCAATTATATTCACGTTGCCTGATAATACTTGATTTTAAACTATTAAACTTGCCTGCTTATCAATAATTTCAGAATTTTTTTCATATCACTATTATGTGTCTAGTTCATTTACTTTTATATAAATTGTTGCATAATTTACTTTTTTTGAATAAATATTTGTGTTGCTTCTAGAGTATTAGGATTGCATGTTGTTTTGTTTTGATATATTTACTCCAAAAAATATTTCATATTACTTCCAGTATATCAGGTTTCTTGTTTTATTTTTGATAAATTTTCTACAATCTATTGTAAAAAATAATTTTCTGTAATGCAATCAATATTGACTTTAAACTGTCTGATGTAATATTTTTGGATAGCAAAAACAATTAATTCAACATTTTCGTCCATTAAAACTTTGTAAAATACTACAAGCAATATAAAAATCTAAATTATAGCTGCGAAAGGAGAGCAACAAAAAAATTGCTATGTACTATTTAACATGATTGAACTGCGAGTCCTCCATGTTTACTAACTTCACACAAATCAAGGTCATCTAAAGCAATAAACTGATAATTCAAGGGTATATATTGCTAGGTATGACATTGGAATATACAAAGGGAGGCCATGTGAACAGGAAGTTCAGTTCCAAATACTACTGCTACGAAGGCGTGGAATGTGGCCCGCATACTTTCAGCAAAATCAAATATGTCCAAGTGATGATGCTATAAAGTACAATATCTTAATACGTATAAACAGTGCCCTCGTCAACAAACAGGCATATTGATGGGGAGGTTCCTGCTATGTGCTAACTCTCTCCTACAGAATAGTAGAAAAACTTAATGCGTACTGTAGTTATATACTCCCTCTGTTTCAATTTATGTGAACTTATTTTCTTCTTGATTCGTACAAAAAAATGACTCATTTCCTTATTTAAAAATAATTTACCTTTATGTAATGATTTATAGCCATATAAAATATATGCGCCTCATTTTACATCACAAATTCAAAAGTGTTCTCTTTTTTTTTAAATTTCGTGTCCAGTCAAGTGAGTTTACATTGATTGAAACGGAGGGAGTAATAAATTTTGTCACCTATACAATCTTCCGCCGTATATGTCAAAAATAAATGAGAGAATCTGTTTTTATCATTTTTAGATCTGGAGATAGAGCTGTGCAACTATGCAAGTTAGTCAAACTCATCGACGCAGCAGTTGCGTAGTTGGTAGAGTCGGTCAAATTCGTGGACGTAGTAGAGTATGCGGTTGGTTGTAGACCATGTCTTCTGTGGTTTTGCTATTGGTACAAAGAAGCAAAGCCAATATTTGAAATTTATAGATTTTGGGATTTTAATCTTTACTGGATTGTAAATTGATAATTATTCATATTTAATAAATATTTTAAAATAAATATTCTTTCCATTTTAATTTATGTGAACTTGATTGACTGGGCATGAAATTTAAGAAAAAATAAGATTTTTGGAATTTGTGCTACTAAACAAGTCCATATGGGATCCCGAGTATTTGTGTGATTATAAAAGCTTTTCATTAAGGATAGAGTTGTAAGTTTAAACTAAATTAATACCAAATTTAAAAAGGATTCATTTTTTCTAAAACAGACCAAAAAGAAAATAAATTCACACAAATTGAAATAGAAAGAGCACATAATTTGAATTAAAATTATTGGATTCGGCCGAACCCTAATCTCCATGCTACTTCCGCCCCTTTTGGTACATCAACTGTTTCTTTCTGCAGCGTCCATTTACTTTAACCCATCTACTTGAGTGTTGGGGCCCACATGCAAGGCAAAAGACTCCTTGCTCGTGAAGGAAGCAAGTACTACTAGTATCTATCTGTGTGTTGAAACACGGCAATACCTAAATCCGCAAAGCCAAGATTTTTAGCTCCTGTTTGGTCATAGATTTTGGCTTCATTTTTTTTTCAGAAAAATTTTTAAAAATATTATTTATTTATAAAATATGATCATATTTCAAAAAGAAAAAATTTTTACAAGTTTCCAAAAATTAATTTAGGATAATTTTTGGATGAAATTTTTTTTCCACTCACAATACTTTAACTTTTCTTCAACTAAAATGTATGTCCAAATACAACTTTAACGTTAAGAAATTATTTTTCAACACAATTACAAAAGCACTTTTTTAAAGTTTTAATCAAATCTATGTCCAACACTAGCTAAGTTTAATTTGTGTATTCAGGATTAGAGACGAATTTAGAATTTTCAAAAAATGGGTGCACCACTAAAAAAGCGGGGAAAAAAGCACAAATAAGAATTGATCTATGTTCCTTTGGCGTGCACTATTCAAACTTTTTGAAGATAATCTTAGATCAATTTTACAAAATATATACATAAACATTTATTTTGAAGAAAAAATTATGGGTTCACGTTCACTATTAAAAAGCCTAAATCCGCCCCAGTTTGGGATTATAATTATTTTAAATTATTAGATTTAAATAAATATTTTATATGTATCTAATAAATTTTTTAGAACAAATACCACTTCATTTCAAATTATGTAATTTTATTTAATTGAGCACGAATTAAGTTAAAGATGATAAATTATAAATATTTATATTAATATTAGTTTAGTAATCAGTAACCTAAAGATCGAAGAGCGGTGAAATTACGCATTGCGCTGACTCTATCGACTCTTTGCTGCGCGTAAGAGGCGACAAAAGGTGACTATTTGATTTGGGATACAATTCCTCGTTGCTTCAATAACTATGTACATGGTTAATACATACTAAATTTTTGTGAACTTATTCTTAACTATTCTCAATCATAAATTTAAACTGTACAAGTGATCTAGCAATAATCAGAAAAAGATCTCCTTAGATCAAATCCATATTTACAGTATTTTCATTGTTAAATAATCCTTCGCACTCTGTTCAAAATTCGTTCTTTCAAATTTCTTTAAGAATGTAAAGGTATAAATTAAAACTAGAAAAATTTATTTATTAGGGGATCGAGTAGAAGGTGGTTCGATCTAAAAAATTACATTACATATAAAATTAATTTTTTTTTTAAATTTACGCTCACATATATAGAGAGAGAAAAAATGAAAATTCATTTTCCTTCTCTCCGTACCTTTTTTTATTCAACTCGGTGAAAAGCCTACCTTTGCCACCATAATACTAAGTATATCTCATTTTCAGTCTATAAACATCTACCAATAAAGTATATTCACTAAATAACCTCATTATTATTTAATTGTTGTATTAAAAACAATGTATTATAGTTCTAATTAGGGGTGTACATAGGCCGGGTTGGTTCGAATTTTTCAATTACCAAACCAAACCAATAGTGTCGGATTTTTAAATCTATAAACCAAACCAAACCAAACCAACGAAATCGGGTTTTTCAATCTCGGATTTTCTCGGGTTTTTCGGGTTTTCGGATTTTTTTTTCGATAAGTCTTCATAGCACAAATATATAACTCGTGCTCCACATACTTCTCTAATCCTACAAGGATACAACTATAT
>MU730849.1:12930-26427 GCA_026770625.1 Nicotiana glauca
AAATGCATATTTTGTATTTTTAACACGAGTTATTATGCAACTAATTAATACGACAAAATGCAACAAAATTTCTAAAAATTGTAAAATTATTTAATTTGCAACTTTTGGAATAATTTGCTTAAGGCAAAAATCACGTGCTCACAAACTTAATCCAGCAAAGTGTGCATTTGGAGTCCCGTCTGCGAAGCTGTTGGGGTTTGTGGTAAGTCTACGCGGTATCGAGCTGGACCCGTCCAAGATCAAGCCATTCAAGAGTAACTGCCGCCTCAGAGCAAAAAAGATGTGATGAGTTTGCTTGGCAGGTTAAATTATATCAGCAGGTTCATTGCCCAGCTCACAATGACCTGCGAGCCCATCTTTAAGCTGCTAAAGAAGGATGTTGCAATCAGATGGACGGGTGAATGTCAGGCAGCATTTGACAAGATTAAGGAATATTTGGCCAGTCCACCGGTGTTGGTCCCGCCGGAACCGAGAAGACCCTTGATCCTTTATCTGACAGTTTTGGATAACTCTTTGGGCTGTGTACTGGGGCAACATGACATCACAAAGAAAGAACAAGCGATTTATTACCTTAGCATAAAGTTCACATCTTATGAGGTGAAGTACACTCAACTTGAGAGGACGTGTTGTGCTTTAACCTGGGTAGCACAGAAATTGAAACATTACTTGTCATCATATACCACCTATCTCATCTTTTGGTTAGACCCGTTGAAGTACATTTTTCAGAAGCCCATGCCCACAGGGAGGCTTGCGAAGTGGCAAATCTTGCTTACGGAGTTTGATATTGTCTATGTGACCCAGACTGCAATGAAAGCACAAGCGGTGGCTGATCACCTAGACGAGAATCCAGTGGATAATGAATATGAACCTTTGAAGACATATTTCCCTGACGAGGAGATAATGCATGTTGAGGAATTAGAACAGGTAGAGAAGCCAGGATGGAAATTGTTCTTTGATGGGGCTGCCAACACCAAAGGCGTCGAGATAGGAGCGGTACTTATTTCTGAGACAGAGCAACACTACCCTGTTACGGCTCAACTTTGTTTCTATTGCACCAATAACATGGCTGAATACGAGGCGTTCATCTTGGGTTTAAGGTTGTCTATAGACATGGGTGTCCAGGAAATCTTGGTCATGGGTGACTCGGATCTTCTGGTGCACCAGATTCAAGGGGAATGGGAGACACAAGACTTGAAGCTCATACCGTATCGGTAGTGTTTGCATGAACTTTGTCAATGGTTTCGGTCGATAGATTTCAGACATATTCCAAGGATCCATAATGAAGTTGCAGACGCTTTGGCCACTTTGGCGTCAATGTTGCATCACCCAGATAAGGCTTATGTGGACCCTTTGCAGATTCAGGTCCGAGATCAGCATGCCTATTGTAATATGGTAGAAGAAGAACTCGATGGTGAGCCGTGGTTCCATGACATTAAAGAATACCTCAGGATGGGAGTATACCCCGCACAGGCCACAGGGGATCAAAAGAGAACAATTCGACGCTTGGCAAGCGGCTTTTTCTTCAGTGGATGAGTGTTGTACAAGAGAACTCCAGATCTTGGTTTATTGAGATGTATAGATGCTAAACAGGCTACAGTTATCATGACCGAGGTACATGCGGGAGTTTGTGGACCTCATATGAGTGGGTATGTATTGGCAAAGAAGATTCTCTGAGCTGGTTATTATTGGCTTACTATGGAACGGGATTGCATCAGTTTCGTGCGCAATTGTCATCAATGTCAGGTACATGGAGATTTGATTCATTCTCCACCTTCTGAATTGCATACAATGTTGGCACCATGGCCTTTCGTTGCTTGGGGAATGGATGTCATTGGGCTGATCGAGCCAGCGGCGTCAAATGGGCACATGGTTATTCTAGTAGGCATTGATTATTTTACCAAGTGGGTTGAGGCGAAAACTTTCAAATCTATGACCAAGAAGGCAGTGGTCGATTTTGTGCATTCAAATATCATCTGTCGGTTCGGAATCCCGAAGGTAATCACCACGAACAATGGTGCCAATCTTAAAAGCCATCTGATGGCGGAGACATGTCAGAAATTTAAGATCACGCACCGCAATTCCACCCCGTATCGTCCTAAGGCAAATGGAGCGGTCGAAGCAGCTAACAAGAACATCAAGAAAATACTTCGAAAAATGGTGGAAAGGTCCAGGAAATGGCATGAGAAGTTACCTTTCGCACTATTGAGCTACCGCACTACTGTCCGCAATTCAGTAGGGGCAACTCCTTATTCACTGGTGTATGGCACTGAGGTAGTAATACCCGCAGAGGTTGAAATCCCATCTCTTCGGATTATCGCCGAGGCAGAAATTGATGATGTTTAATGGATTAAAGCCCGTTTGGAACAACTGAGTTTGATTGATGAAAAGAGATTGGCAGCAGTATATCACGGACAGTTGTACCAACAGAGAATGGCGAGAGCATATAACAAGAAAGTGCGTCTGCGGAAGTTTGAAGTAGGGCAATTGGTGTTGAGACGCATCTTACCTCATTGGGCCGAAGCGAAGGGAAAGTTCACCCCGAACTGGCAGGGGCCATATGTTGTAACCAGAGTGTTGTCTAATGGAACATTATATCTGACAGATATGGAAGGGAAATGTGTAGAAATGGCTATCAACTCTGATGCAGTCAAGCGATACTACGTATGATTTCTTTGTTCAATTGTACTTTATTGTATTCGGCATATTTTTGAGATTGAAATGACGAAGACATTTTGTTCTACTATCCAAACACTTTATCCTTTGTTACCCCTCTTGAGCCTCATTTATTTTCTTTCATACCCCTCTTTCGGAATCAATAACAAATCGGAACCCCCTCGGGGAAAGTAAACAGAGAAACAAGGGAAAAGAACAGTCCAAAGAAAAGGGAAAAGAAGAAAAAAAAGAAAAGAGAAGAAAAAAAAAAGAAAAGAAAAAGAAAAAGAAGAGAAGAGAAAAATGAAGAAATGAAAAGAAAAAAAAGAAAAGTGGAAGAAAGGGAAGACCGCAACGACGAAATACTTTTATGACATGAACTACGTTCGACTTGATTCCGAAAGGATATGTAGGCAGCCTCTCTATGAGGTTCAGTCACACCGAAATAAAAATCCAAAGTCCCCAAGAAAGAAACTGGGGCAGAAGTTGTGGTTGTTATGGGAAATTTGATTCCGAAAGTTGTAACAGTGAACCCATGTTGAATTATTTTGAGCTTTTTATACCTTTCTTTCTAACCCCATCCAAAAGCCTGCATTACGGTCCAAAGAAAGACCTTCCGATCAATCTTCAAAGAAGTGCCAATACGAGCAAGTAAAAGTGATTCTTGTCAGGGGCAACACTCCGGTACCAGAAAAAAATGATGAAAATGAGAGAGTCTTATTGGTGAAAACCCTTGCGGGCACCGTAAGGCGATGCGAGTTGAGAGAAATAAAAAATGAGAGAGTCTTATTGGTGAAAACCCTCACGGGCACCGTAAGGCGACGCGAGTTGAGAGAAATCAAAATGAGAGAGTCTTATTGGTGAAAACCCTCACGGGCACCACAAGGCGAAGGTGAGTTTTTCAAATGGGCAAATGAGACAAGTCTTTGGTTGAAAGCTGCTCAAGACATGGCAAGATGAGCAAGGTTGGTTTGGGTAAAAAATAGGTTGTGAAAGTCCGGGGTGGCAAATGTGGCAATTGAAAGTTGATTGGTTGGACAAAACTGGGTCGGTTAATCCAAAATGCATGACATGACTAGTGGTACCATCTGTTCCACCCAGATAAGTTTTCCTCCCGTCCTTCTTCATTACAAATAATCCATTTTCGGATTCTATCTGTCCTTAACCCTCGAGGTCATTGCATTTCATTCTTTTGTGGTATGTTCTTTAAAAGATGTTTCAGTGTCAGTTCCGTGCAACACAAAAGGAAGGAATGTCAAGGCTAACTACCAGTTTCCCAGTTGCACAGCACAACAGGGCCAGAATATATCAAAGATATCAAAAGAAAGTAAGACATGAAGGATCACTGTAAGTTTCATCGGTGGAATAACCAAATAAATGTGGGGGAAAAGCGAAGTTTCAGTTAGAGGGGTCAGAAACACAAAAACAACAATACGGGATAGAATACTTGGGTCATCAAAGTTAGGGGGTTGAAAGTCGGTCAGTCGAAGCAGTTGAAAGTCGGTCAGGAAGTCAAAATGATTCAAGGCACGTCTAGGGAAGCAAGTCAGAGTAGAGCCCAGCAGCAGGGATGTACCCAGCAAGAATGCCAGCAACTAACCACCATTTTATATTAACAAAATCTTTCTTTGATTGAAACAGGGGCAAGAAACTTTATTTGTTTGATATTTTGAAGTTAGGCGCCCACCTGGAGAACAAGGGAATACATGCCAAGTTCCAGCAACCAGGCGCCCACCTGAAGAACAAGGGAAGTACCATTCAAATTTTCGTTTTCAAATTTTCAATAATATTTGGCAACATGATGCGCCCAGTCATCAAACTGGGGCAGAAATTTTTTCTTTGTTTTGTCTATTTTGTGGCAAGCAGGCGCCCACCTAGAGAACAAAGGAATGCATTTCAAGCTCAGCAGTCAGGCGCCCACCTGGAAAACAAGGGAATATATTTCAAGTTCAGCAATCAGGCGCCCACCTGGAGAACAAAGGAATACATTCAAGTTTCAGCAATCAGGCGCCCACCTGGAGAACAAGGGGATACATCTCAAGATTCAGCAATCAGGCGCCCATCTGGAGAACAAGGGAATACATTTCAAGTTTAGCAATCAGGATCCCACCTGGAGAACAAGGGAAGTACAATGCAAATTTTGTCTTTCAAGCTTTAATATTTGGTAACATAACGCGCCCAGTCATCAAACTAGGGTAGAAAACTTTGTTCGTCTATTTTGTTGAAGTCAGGCGCCCACCTGGAGAACAAGGGAATACATTTCAAGTTTAGAAGTCAGGCACCCACCTGGAGAATAAGGGAATACATTTCAAGTTCAGCAGTCAGGCGCCCACCTGGAGAACAAGGGAATACATTTCAAGTTTCAGTAGTCAGGCGCCCACCTGGAAAACAAGGGAAGTACAATTCAAATTTTAGCTTTCAAGTTTTTGATATTGGATAACATGATGTGCCCAGCCACCAAACTGGGGCAGGAAATTTTCTTTGCTTGTCTGTTTTGTTGCAATCAGGAGCCCACCTGGAGAATAAGGGAATACTTTTCAAGTTCAGCAATCAGGAGCCCGCCTGAAGAATAGAGGCATATATGCAGTCAAGCATCACTCGGAGGAATGGAAAAACATCTCCGATCACAATGCAAGGCAACAATGCAAGAATGCCAGTGGAAGAATACCATTTCAAGGCAACACAAGAGCAAGTTTGAAGACATAGATAGGACCTTTTTGTAATTCATAGATCATAGCTTAGGCTAGCTTCTTTTTATTTTTACACGGTGTAATAAGGAGGTCAACAAGTAGTAGCAGCAGCAATAGTAGTGAAATCACAGCTCCTGGTAGTCCCAGCTACCAAACCTTCCCGAACTACACTAACCTGATTCCTTTTTAGCCAAGGATATGTAGGCAACCTCCGAAGCAGGGTGCGGTCAGACGGTTTTCAAAAATTCTTCATACGGAGTATTCGAACGGGCAAAAATCGCTCTTATCCGCTCACTTATCTTTGCCCGAGAACTCTTCGTGTTCCCGACCAAAGAGGGGCAACTGTGAGCACGTGATTTTTGCCCTAAGTAAATTATTCTCAAAAATTCAAACAAATGATTTCTTTCATTATTTTACCATTTTATGAATTTTGTGTTATTCTCTGTTAATTGTTTGCATTTTATTTGTGCATTTTTATTCATATGAAAAATATAAAAAAATACGCTTGATATTTGTTTTAAGGTTTTAATTTCATATTTTAGGATTAATTAGTAGTTCAGTGGTTTTTTTAATAAAAAAATAGAAGGAAAATAAGAAGAATAGTCCAATTTTTGTATTTTAATTGTTAATTGTTGAATTTTAAATAGGATTTAGTCAATTTTGTGGGAATTAATTAGCTTAATTTTGGAAATCAGTTGGGTTTCATTTTAATTTTTGCATTTAAATAAAATCAGGAAACATACAAAATGAAATACAAAAACAAAATAAATAAAAGAAATAAAAAAGGGAAAACGAAAGGAAAACAATGAAAAAGTAAAAGGAAAAATATAGGCTTAGTGATATGCTCAGATTTGGGCCAAATTCTAAAATCTCATTCCCTAGCCCAAGCAATTTCCACCGGTCGCCCAAGCCCAATCTCCCATTACCCGGTCCAGTACCATTCTTTAGCCAAACGGCACCGTTTTGTCGCCTTTCAATCCTGGCCTTCGAGGTTGATTAGATCAACGGCCAGGAACTGACGACCAAATGAAAATTGTCAGATTTACCCTACCCCCCATCTCATCTCCCTCATCATACCCCAAACTAAAGCCTGTAATGCCGCCCTACCCCTGTCGTGCTCCGCCGCCGAAAATCGCCTCACGGTGGCGGCCGGCGTCCTTTCTCATCCAAAAATACACCCCCCGGTTCCCCTTCTCCTCCCCTTTACGAATCTACCATCCGTTTCCCTCAAATCCCGGCCAAACATTTCGAATATTAGATCGAAGTTTTTCGGCCATGATGCTACTTCTCCCAAATCAGTCCAAATTAACACCAAAAGACCGCCTGGCCCTCCTCTCTCAAACCCCCCAAACCCCGTCCCTCAAATCTAGCCAGAACTGCTCGAATTTTAAATCAAAGATTCCGGCAAAACCCTAGTTCATCTAATTGGCCCCAAATTCATACCACACGACCCCCTCACTTCCCTCATGTCAAATCCGACACTAGAAGCATTCGAACCTCGCCAGAATTGGTCCAATTTTGAATCAAAGAGGAAAAACCTTAATAGTAAGTTTTTGTAATTTGTTTTAGTTTTCTTTTCTTTCATATAGTTTTGAATTAATTCTATGATGGTTTTTCCTTAATGAGTATGTTTTCAATTTCGTCCTTCGTTTAGGTAGATTTTTTGTTCTGATTATGTGATTGATCCTGTTACTTGGTCCTTCCATTTATGTTCTAAGTATATTTTGGTTTTGGTTTAGTTTAATTTCTAGTTTAATGCTTGGTTGACCCATCTTTATTTGTTTCAGTTTAATTAGTCAATTAGGATTGTATTAGCCTAGTTGTTTGGATTTAGCTGATTAGATTCTAGTTTGGGAGTTAATTAACCATGGCCAATTAGAAGGGTTAAAACCAGTTAGTATGGTTAACCAATTTCAGGAATAATAAGAGATTGAACCTCAGTAAGGTTATTCAATAATTTCAGGGAAGTTTAGGGGTAGTTTAGGCATCTAGAGTTGCATAAGAATGTTGTGGGTAATACTAGAATCACCTAGAACCTTCTAGGGAGGAGCTTTAGTTTAGATATCAGTAAAATAAGTGCACTAACTTGGGTAAAAAGTTAAAAAATAAGGGACTAATCTGAAAATAAAGAGAGACTAGGATAGAAAACTACAAAATCTGATAAGAGCCCCATTTGTGCCTATAAAAGGGCATTCTCATGCCTTGTTTCACAAGTTTTGGAGCCCCCCAAGAACACCCCCCAAAACCCTCTCTGCAAATCTGAAACTAAAATTTGAATTTCAAATCAATAGAAGTTCAAAACCTTCCTCTAGATTTTAGTTCCTGAAAAACAAAAACCAAAAACAAAACAAAATTCAGTAAAAAATCCAAAAAAAATACACTGTTTCATTCAAGTTCTTAGCTAATTTCTAGTGTTGTAGCTGATTTGCTTTCTTAGTCCAGTTTCTGGTAATTTGAAGTTTCAGAGGTGTTTCTGTTTGATTCCGAGTAGTTTTTGGGGTTCAATCAAGTCATTTTGGCCATCAGTCGAGTGTTGCATTTCTGGAGTGTGTTCAAGTTGGTTTTGGGGTGTTTCATTGGTATATCTATTGCTGTGTTGATCTACCACTGGTTTTGTTTTAAACTTCTTCCTGAAATTGTTGTGTTGACTGATCTATTATTGGATTTTGAGCTCATTCCTGGGTTGCTGCTGTCTGTTACCTCCATTGCTGACCTTTCCTTCTCTTGATTTCCAATCCCAGGTACACGCTTGAATTCACACTGATGTAGTCTCGAATTGGAATGAAATGAAATCATCTTTCCAGATCTATACTCGTTTGGATGTTTATAATTGTAGTCTAGCAAATGATGTGTAGTTATATATGTTAGTTATTTGTTTTGTATTATACGAACAACAGATACACATGGACTGTTATTAGGGACTGCTGAACTGATAACCTTGGGCTTAAAGGCTGTCTGTTGAAGCCCAATTTGAATTTAACTGTGTATTACTCTTACTGGGCTGAGCTTGAGGCCCAAAGGCATTGCTGGATTTTGAATGAAAGACAAGGACCTAAACATAGTAGTGCTTGAACCATCATAATTAATTAGGACCCTTTTAGAGACAATATTGAATAGAAAATCATAGTTTAATTTAGGATTTGCCTTTTAAATAATGAGATGAGCCTCACCAAAAAAAATACATAAATTGCGGGGCCCTCGATAAATGTTTGTGTTAAAATACGTAAATTTCGGGACAGGCCGTTTAGCGAATTTTACGGCCTTTTCCAAAGATAATAATGCGTTAGTCTCTTTAGGCGCATATTTTAATAATATTACCTTCTTAAACTCGGGTGCGCATTTATGTGACCCAAATCCAAATCTCAACGAAGTCGAAATGTATCAACAACCACGGGTGAATTTATGTAATGTGGTTCGAGACACATTTTTACGACGTTGCAATTCTCGTTAAAATAATAATAAAAGTGGTTCACGGTTAAAAAACACATAAGCTAGAGCATGTCTTGAAATCAGATAAATATTCCAAATATAACAGTTGAGCGACCGTGCTAGAATCACGGAACCTGGGAATGCCTAACACCTTCTCCCGGGTTAACAGAATTCCTTACTCGGATTTCTGGTTCGCGGACTATTAACAGAGTCATATTTTCCTCGGTTCGGGATTCAACCGGTGATTTGGGAAACCATTAATCTCCCAAGTGGCGACTCTGAATCTTAATAATAAATTCCGTTTCGATTGTCCTTTAATTGGAAAAACTCTTTTATGCCCTTACGAATGTAGTGAAAAAGGAGGTGTGACAATAATAGCCCATACTTCAAATTAAATTCGTAGACCCCAATCACCAATCACTAATATTCTCAAATCACTCCAAACTCTCCTTAAGGTATGTGGTCATCCCACTGCAAGCCCATATGCAACTCTGCCACTCTCCCACTTTAGCGGTACACATCCCCTTAATTGACTACTCGACCCTTGGCCTCTTATACTTGGCCTTCTAGAAATTTTAGCCACCGCCTTACACCTCCCACATGTCTTTCCTCATCCTTTGATGCTCAGCTACTACATTAAATAAAATCTATCTTTGTGGCACTTGAACCCACAATTGCTGCTAACTTTACACCTTTCGAAAAATCATCCTTCTCATACCATCGACATTAGAAACACTAATTCGACCCTGAACTACCGTACCCTGCGATATCTGGCAGCCACATTTTCAATACTATTTCACAATAGCTTGCCCCAAAGGTGAATTGTAGAAGGTCATAACACCGACGAACTTAGTACGTTCAATTAGGACAACGACACCCCATCATAGAAGAAAGCTCCACCACGCTCGCAAATTCCAAGTCTCATTACTCCACCAGCCCATATCCGACCATTCTTAGTCTGATTGTCTTTCCCCTGCCGTGAATAAAATACTGAATCTCTAGATTATGCACTGAGTCAACCTCCCTTCAAGTCATTCATCGCCCCGACACGTAGGCAAATGCCCTACCATCATATCAATACTGCAAAATAATAGTTTATAGCATTATGGAAACTTGTGCCTAGCCTCAGAGCCCTCAGAAGTACCGCTTCTGGGCTGAAACAATAAAATATCCTTCTACAAAGCGACGATAATAAGCCGATCAGCTATACCGGGAGAAACATCCCGCACCACATCGGTAGTACCATTACGGTTCTTCAATTCTCGATTTATGGCAAGCGGTTCGCGTCGCATAAGATTGAGTAGGAATGAATTAAAGGCATACGCCTCCAAGGATCAAATCGCACGTTAAGGAATCAAGAAGGGAAGTACTCCTAACAGTCCTACAGCCTCCCGAGGATAAGTACATACGTCTCTGTACCAATCCACGAGACTCTACTAGACTTGCTCATGACTCGTGAGACCCTAGGAACCTAGTGCTCTGATACCATGTTATCGCGACCCAAAATCCACTAAGGATCATGGTGGCGCCAGACACCGCTGTCAGGCAAGCCAACTAAAATACTTAATTAGATTCTAATTTAGACAATTTTCAAAACTCAAATTTTCCTTCTAATTTCATAAGTAAAGAGACAATTGCTTCAATCAAGTTTAATAATAGGCAATTAATACAAAATATTTCAAACCAACCCAGAACCCGGTGTCAGAAGTGCATGAGCAATTTTTAAGAAATAATACAATACAACATCCATTTAGAATACAGTGGACAGAAAGTAAATACAATTTACTGGAAGGGACTTTACTAGCTGCGGGCCGCCTCGAATAATGCAACTCATCTAGTCCTCAAATTATCTGTGCTGCTACGCCCAACAGAAATGTTGTATGAGTATGAAAACAACGTGTACTCAATGAGTATCCCGTCTAATCTCGAAGAAGTAGAGACGAGATGGTCGACTTCGACACTTACTAGTGGTCCAATAATGATGTCAATAATTTATTAAATCGTGGACTTTTATAATCATGATTTTTAATCCAATAGGAGGAAACAAGTAAACAATTATTTTTTTTATAGGAAATTTCCCAAAATTCCTTTTCATTATTTATCCAAATATTCTCAAGCCATGATGAGGCAATAACAACTTCAATAAATTCAAGGCAGCAATACAAACATGCACAAATCATGCCGAGGCGTACGGCCCGCTCCAACAGAAAATAACCTGTGCACTGCCGAGGGTCGAACGACGCGAATCATAGATGCATCTATTACCCCGCTCGCGAACCATCCATGCAACGCGGACAACATAAATTAAACAATCATCCTGCTCGCGAATCATGCATGCGACGTAGGTACACATAGAAATACATGCTTAGATAGCCTATTAAGAATTTATCAGGGAATATTTATTCAAATAAAAGTCACTTTCTCTTTTAACAATTTAAGGAAAGAAGTTTAATCCCTTTTGAAGTTTATTTGTTAATTCGATGTGGTTTAAGCAATTCGAGCTGTCAATAAGCTTGCAATTAATTCAAGTATAGCATGCTTTTGGGTCCTAGACTACCCGGACAATAGCATAATAGCAGATACGCACGGACTCTCGTCACCTCGTGCGTACGTAGCGCCCACAATTAGGAGCACATAACCAATTAATTTACCTATGGGGATAATTCCCTCTTACAAGGTTAGAAAGGAGACTCACCACTCTCCGAAGATCCATAACCGTCATTCGGCGCCCTTCCGAAGACTCGAATCAATGCACAACTCTCCAGAACTCATGCTTGGTGATGAAAATGGCACTCCAAAGTTGCTCCAAAATCGGCTCCCATGGAAGAAATGAAGTGAAAATGAGTCAAACTTTGATTTTTAAAAGAACCCCACTGCCTTCAGCACTTTTCGCATCTGCGGAAAAATGTCCGCATCTGCGGTTATGACAGCAACCAATAATTTTTTTCGACTCAGAAATGAGCATAACTCCCTTATACGATGTCCGAATTCGACGATTCTTTTTGCTATGGCTCCATAATTACGATACGGATCTAATGGTACAATAAAAACATAATTTGGAGCTCATTTTCTTAATATGGCACCCTTTATGTCCAAAGAAACAATGTTGAATTATCAAATAAGAGCGAGATACAACGCGAAACACACCCGAGGCCCCCGGGACCCGAACCAATCATACCAACCAGTCCCAAAATACAGTACGGACTTGCTCGAGGCCTCAAATCATATCAAACAACACTAAAACCACGAATCAACCTCCAATCCAAGCTTTATGAACTTTAGAATTTCAAACTTCTACTTTCGATGTTTAAACCTATCAAATTATGTCCGATTGACTTCAAATTTTGCACACAAGTCATATTTGACATTACGGACCTACTCCAACTTTTGGAATCTGAATCCGACTCCGATATCAAAAAGTCAAACTTTCGGTCAAACTTCTCAAAAACCTTCAGATTTCTATCTTTAGCCAAATGATTTCAAAATGACCTACGGACCTCCGAATTCACTTCCGATCGCGCTTCCAACTCTAGAATCACCATACTGAGTTGCTCCCTGACTCGAAATCCCGAACGGACATCGATAACACTGAAATGCACTTCAACCCAAACTTATGAAATTTCTTTCAAAATGCTAACTTCCACAATAGGTACCAAAAACGCTCTCGGGTTATCCAAAACCCGATCCGGACATACGCTCAAGTCCGAAATCATCATACGATCCTGATGGAACCTTCAAATTCTAATTCCGAGGTCATTTACTCAAAAATTCGATCTTAGCTAATTCTTTCAACTTAAATCTTATGAAATGAGAATTTTCTTTCCAAATCAACTCCGAACTTCCCGAAGTTCAATTCCGACGGCACGCACAAGTCATAATACCTGAAATGAAGTTGTTCATGGCCTCAAACTGCTGGACGGCATGCTAAAGCTCAATATGATCGGTCGAGTCGTTACAATTATTTTGAGTGCGGCCCAAAAATATACGATCCCTTATTTTTATTTATTTTATCTTTGAATAAACAATAATAAAATCTACATTGTATAGCCGCCTCCGAAACAATATCCGAAAAATATATATTTTATAAATTAATATATAGTATACACATTTTATATATAATCATTAAGTGTGCGTGTATATATATACACACATACATATACATATTTATATAATTGACTAATCGTTGTACCTATTTTTGACTTACCAGCCAAATATATTAAAAGTCCTAAATATTAAGGGCTTGCGTGGAAAAAGCGAAAAAAGGATTTGCCTACTAGTAGTTCAAGATAAGTGAAACGGACTATAGGAAGCCTACTCATTTTGCAAAATATGCATATTTAACCTTCTTTATGCCATGTAAAAGCTAAGTAAATAAAAAAAATGCAAAAGGAAAAACCTGTGAAGCATAATTAAAAATTTAATAATTAAAAAGTCTCTTAGCGTATTATTTAACAAAAAATTTAATTAAAAGACAAAGCAAACAACAGTCTAGAAAATGAGAAGATGAATGTTTGTACCTTGTATCCTTGTGAAGATCTGTATATTCCTTTGGCTCCCTATTGTTATTAGCCTGTGCAGAGGCAATATATATATATATATATATATATATATATATATATATATATATGAGATTTTCGAAATTATGAAAAACTAAACATGTTTATTCTTTATACATGAACTAAATTTTGCTTTGTCCTCGATAAAGTTGGTTTCATCTGTCCATCCA
>MU730857.1:23927-96180 GCA_026770625.1 Nicotiana glauca
TATACCCCGACGTCTACATCGTGTTTCCTCGACCGGAAATCGCCTCACGGTAGCGGACCACCTCCAAAATTAACACCATATAATCACCTCACCCTCCTCTTTTCATATATTACCACTGTTCCCTTCAAACAAGCCTAGAAATTCTTAAAATTCGGATCTAAGATCCAAAACCCTAATTTTTTCCCCTTCTGATTTTCATTTCGTTTCTGAGCCGTTTGAACCTAAGACTTTCATTAATCGACTGCTCTTGATAAGAGCAATTGATTAATGGTCGTCTAAGTTCATCTTTACCCCGTTAAAAGTTGATTGAGTTCTTGATTGGTCCACTTCGGGGAAAAAAAGCCTTGGGTAATTTCTTTCCCGTTTTTCTTTTATGTTTATCTTCCTTCTTCTTTCGCAATCATTTTCTTTCTTTTAGATTGCATGAGTTAGTTTTTAATTGTAGCATATGTTCTTTTTTCTTTTATTTTTGTTAACCGTTTGTCTGGTTTGTCTGTGTTAATTAAATTATCTGAGCATGTTCACTGATTACGCTTGATAGTTTTTTTTTCTCTTCATAAAACTTTCTGATAGTAATAGGTTCCCAATTCCGTTATGAATCTGCTCCATGTTAAGTCTTGTTTTGGTTTAGAACAAATTTAGATTTTCAAAGCTTGATACTCTAGGTTTAAACTGCTTTATTTTGTTTTGTTTATCATTTTTTATTTGGATTTTGATTTTTATTTTTCCTATCTTTGTTTGCATGATTTGTAAATCCTCAAAGATTTTTAGGGGTTTAATTGAACCAGAAAAGGAACTTAGGAGGACTTTAGGAATTTTAGAAAGAAATATCTAAAAAAAGGGAAGTTTATAGAAGGGACAACTGCCCAGAGTTCGTTAAAAGATGCTGAAAACTGGATAATTATCTCTTATTCTTTGTCAAATATGTTGTACTATCCAGAGAATTTAGGTTAGAATATTCTCTGGATATTGTTGGGTACACTCTATAAAAGGAAAAAGAAACCTTCACTTAATAGACACTAGCATATTTTACCCTAAAAGTTTTCTCTAATATACACAAAGGAGAAAAAGAAAAAGCTCCTTGCCTTTCCTAGCTCTCAATATCAGCTTTCTTTTAGATTCCCTTACTGGTTCCCTCTAGTGCTGCCTACTTCGATTTTGGGTTTTCAAATCAGCTTGGGTTCTTTGTTTTCTGGGTTGAAATCATGTTGTGCTGCTCTGCTTCTTCTTGTTGCTATTTCCCCTTAAGTTTCAACTAGTATTTCATTTGTTTCCTGCTGGTTACTATTGTTTAAGGTACTGATTTCACCTTTTCTCAATGTACTTCTTATTTAGAATGTTATGATATCAAAAAGCTGCAATTATATATGTTAAATAAGTGTCATTTCATGTAGTTATTGATTACATTGCTATAGATCTAATTAATCCTTTTCTATATGAGTTTAAAGGTTAAAATAATCTATCATGCATAACTTGGTTGGTACATTGATAAGTGTAGCCTTCTATTTAAGAAATATGAAATATTGATTCCAGTATTATTGTTTGAAGTATTTTCTTTAGTTGATTTTTGCAATAGTAGCACTGATTCTGAATAATTAGCTGATGATCGCTTTCTTCTTCTTCTTCTTCTGTTTATATGACTAATACCATAGTATTTATTTGAGGACATGTTGCTTCATGGGCTATAACTTGTGGATTTGGTCACTAGTTAGCTAAATCAGCAAGTTTTAAAGCCAAGAGCTGAAATTTTGCTATTGTGTCATGACTCGAATTTTTCACCCTCGGGAGTCATGATGGAGCCTACTAATGTGAGCTAGGCAAGCCGAATACTTAACAAATTACCTTTTTACGCATCTTATACTATTTAACAATTAAAAAAAATAACGTGAAAATAGCGAAAATTTTAAAATAAGCGGAAGAAAAGCAATAGAATATCTGAACATGCATCCAAAACAACTGTTTGAATCTTAACTACCCAGAACTGGTGTCACAGTTTCACAAATGATCTAAGAATATTACATACAAAGTCTGAAAAATAAACGATACATTGTTTCTGAATTAAGAAAATGAAACAGGAATAAAGGGATAGAGGGAGACGGCAGGGCCTGCGGACACCTATAGATCTGCCTTGGATCTCCACGTGGACTAAAGGTAGCCACCCAATCTATGGTCCAAAAGCTTCTCCGGGATCTGCACATAGCACAGAGTGTAGTATCAGCACAAACAACCCCATGTGCCCGTAAGTGCCTAGCCTAACCCCGGTAAAGTAGTGACGAGGCTAAGACCAGACTATTAAATAATCCTGTACAATTTAATAATACATAGCAGAAAGAAGAACAGTAATAAATCGTTAACTATGGGAGGGGTGACATGCTGCGGGGGAGCTATCAATTTAGAATAGAAAGACAACATGAAATTGAAAGAAAAACCATATCTCAGATATCAACAAGGAACCAGAAATCAATAAGTACACGACATCACTCTTCATGCTTTTATTCTCATCCTCACCAAGCAATCAAGTAATGAAAATGTGCACGACATCACCCTTCATTTTTTTACTCTCGTCCTTACCATATAATCAATATAATCGGCATGGAATGGTACATCGTGCGGCACAACATTACCCTTTGTGCTTTACACTCTTTCCTCACAAATCATATGCGGCATCACCTTTCGTGCTTTAACTCTCTTCCTCACCCAAATACCAATCACAAACAATCGAGCAAGGAAAACGAATGAAATTATAACAAGAATCCCGGCAAGGGAATAATATTTCAACAACTAGTCCCGGCAAGGGACGACATCAAAACAACAACAATATCCCGGCACGGGAGGCAATATAGTGATTATTTTCTCTTTTTCACCTTTACTTTACAACTCACTTTACAACTTGAGCCAATGCTCTAAAAGGTTTCAACTTACCTCTTACACTTTCATATTTCATTATACTACTTGAGCCAACGGTCCTCAATGATCAAACATCACAATTACTTCCACGAACTTTGCCCAACAAATAGAAATCATCACCAAAGTATGAATAATACAACGAAGTCATGATAATCACATTATAAGACTCACGGGCAAGCTAGACACCAACATATAGATACTCGTCACCATGTCTATACATCGTACTCAACAATTACCACATAGCAAATAGGACTCGACTCCTAATCCCTCAAGCTAAGGTTAGACCAAACATTTACCTAGATGCCACGAACAACATTCACATCTCAACTATCACTTTACCCCTCGATTCCATCACCAATTCACTCGTATCTTGCTACAAGTTACTTAATTACATCAATAAAAGCTAAATGAATCAATTCTAATGCGTGAGAATGAGTTTTCCAATGTTTTACCCAAAAAGTCAAAAATCACCACCGGGCCCACATGGTCAAAACCTGAGGTTCGAACCAAAACTCGATTACCCGTTCCCCCACGAACCCAAATATATAATTTTTTTTTAAATCGGACCTCAAATAAAGGTCCAAATCCCCAAAATTTGAAAAACCTAAGTTTAACCCAAAACACCCAATTTTCCCCATGAAAATCATTGATTTTGAGTTGAAATCATGTTAAGGATTGAAGAAAACTAGTTAAAAACGACTTACAATTGATTTGGAGAAGAAGATGCCTTTGAAAAATTGCCCTAGAGTGTTTATGTTTTGAGAAGATATGAAAATGGGTTAAAAATTCGTCTAAGTGTGATTTTACAGGTCTCTGATGTTGCAATTACGATCAGAGTTCGCAATTGCGAATCCTTCAGAAATTTGGACCTTTGCATTTGTGACCCACTCAGCTTTCCAGCCATCATCGCATATGCGATAAAATAGTCGCATTTGTGACTTAGGCTGCCAGGTCCACTCTTCGCATTTACGAAGAACCTCCTGCATTTGTGAAAAGGGGACATTCGCAATTACCATCAATATTTTGCATTTGTGAAAAGGGCCAGCCCACGCTTAGTTCGCATTTGCGAGGCCTGGGTTGCAATTACCAAGCCTAAGAACTTCGCAAATGCGAAGCATGGTCTCGCAATTGCGAGACTAGAGGTTTGGCCAAAAATACTAGATACCAGCACTTGATCATAAGTCAAATTTTCATCCCGTGGCCTATCCAAAACTCACCGAGCCCTCGGGGCTCCAAGCCTAACATGCACACCAGCCTAAAAATATCATACAGACTCACTCGTGCATTCAAATCGCTAAAATAACATCAACAACTATAAATTTAACATCAAAATCATGAAATTTCTTATGAACTTCAAAATTTTCAATTTTCTCAAATACGTTCCGATTCACGTCGTTTCAAGTCCATTTCTTACCAAATTTCATAGACTTATCTTAAATCACATATAAGACCTATACCGAGCGCCGAAACTAAAAACGGACCCGATACCATCAAGATTTAATCACATTTCATTTCCAAAACTCATAAATAATTTCTGAAATAATTTTCTTTAAAAATTCATTTCTCGGGCTTGGGACCTCGAAATTCGATTTCGGGTATACACCCAAGTCCCATATTTTCCTACGGACCCTCCAGGACCACGCGTCCAGGTCCATTTATCCAAAATATTGACCGAAGTCAAATTAATTCATTTTAAAGTTAAAATTCACCATTTTTCACAGATTTTCACATGTAGGCTTTTCAGCTGCTCGCTTGGATTATGCACGCAAATTGAGGTAAGACCGAAAGAGGTTTTTATGGCCTGGAAACGTAGAATTTCATCACATTCTCCACCTCTAAAATAACCTTTTGTCCTCGAACAGACATAAAGAAGGAAGTACCTGAGTCGGGGAAAAGATGGGGATAAAGGCTCCGTATGTCGGACTCGGATCCCAGGTCGATGCCTCAGCAGGCTGACCTTTCCACTGAACGCGAACAGAAGGAAAATGCTTCGATCTCAACTGACGAACCTGCCGGTCAAGAATAGCTACCGGCTCCTTCTCATAAGACAAGTCCTTGTCTAACTGGACAGTGCTGAAATCTAACATGTAGGATGGATTTCCATTATATTTCCGAAGCATGGATACATGAAACACTAGATGCACGGCTGATAAGCTCGGTGGCAATACAAGTCTATAAGCCACCTCTCCCACTCGATCAGGAATCTCAAACGGGCCAGTGAACCTAGGGCTAAGCTTGTCGTTCTTCCCAAATCTCATTACGCCTTTCATAGGCGACTCTCAAAGTAACACTGGCTCACCTACCTTGAAAGCCAAATCTCGAACCTTGCGATCAGCATAGCTGCGAGCACGTGATTTTTGCCCTATATGAATTACTCCAATAAAATATCAGAAAATAATTTTTCCCAGTTTTTACAATTTTGTACGAATTTTCGTAGAACTTTGTTAATTATTTGCATTATTGTGCATATTTAATTTCCATTAAAAATAAAAAAAATACAAAAAAAAAATATCATGCATTGCATTTAGATTTTGTTCACATTTTAGGATTAAAAATAAAAATCACAAAAATAGCACATTTTTACACTCTTAGCTTTGAAATTTTGGATTTTTAATTTTTCTCTTTAAATTTAGGATCAATTAATTTTTATAAAATATTATAGTTAAATAATCAGTTTAGTTTTACAATTTGAATTAATTTAGAAATTTAGTTTAGGTATTTAATTAATTAAAGAAAGAAAAAGAACAACAAAAAAGAAAAAAGAAATTGGAAAAAGCTGGTTTTAAATTGAATTGGGCCAAACCACTTTAAAAGCCCAAAATTTTCTTCTTACCCATCCCAAACCGAGTCGACCCGAACCGACCCAACACCTAAACCCTATTCTTCTAATATAATACCTAGGGACTCTAGGAGCAGCTGAATACACGAAGGAGGGAGGAGCTGAAATACAAAAAGCCTATGCAACTTTACATAGAGACCCTTGCCTCCCTGTAAGCTTCATCTTCTCGACTAAACCAAGAACCACCCAAACGACCTCTGCTTCTTGATCGATCCCAACCACAGCAGCCATTAGCAACCTTCTCACACCACCCAGAGCCGTCGAACCTCACCTGAGAGAGACGGAAAAGGGGAAAACACTAAGGGAAGAGGGGATCGATTTTTTGGAGTTAAAATACAAACAGAAGACCACGGGAAATTGAAAAGAAGAATTAAGGCTTGGGCTTGGTTTTCTGATTTTGATGTTTTGTGGCTTTTCATTTGAATCTTTAATATAAAAAAATATAAAAAAATCAGTCCAATTTAATCTCAATTTGGCTTCAAATCAGAAAATACACAAGGAGTTTTAGTTTTCATTCATGGTTTTTAATCATAGAGCTTAGTTGAAATTCGAAATTGGTTTGCCGTTGGTGGTCTCAACGTTGGAAATTCGTCGTTTGCCGTTCGTAGTTCGTGGTTTTGGTTGATTTCTGCGGTGTCGAGTTGGTCGCTAAAAGTGTATTCATTGTCAATTTTGATTTTATTAAAGCTTCTGCTTTAACAGGTCCACTATACCATCTCATCTCAATGTTTATTAACTGCGTTCAGTAATTTGTTGATGTGCTATGTTACGTGGTTGGGGCTGCTTATTTCTTCCTTAAATCTCTTTTGGTTCATTGTTTAGCATATCCTTACTATTTTGAAACTTAATTGAATATTTACCTTGTTGGTTTATTAGTGGCTGAGATCTTTAAATTTTGCCTTGGTTGACCACAAAGTCTTTTCTTGTGAACTTGTAGTTGCATGGATATAATTATAGGTAATTTTGACGCCATTGTTGGTTCATGGGTCAAAGCTAAAGAATAATTAATAATTCCCCCGTGCTTTAGCAAGTCTAGGTGTTAGCTTTTCCCGTATTACTCTTTATGTAGCTTACGCTAATTACAATTGTTTTGCTCGTGGCCCTTACCTAATTAATTTTAACTCTTTCGAAATCGAGGTGTGTTGTGTTCAACAAAAATGACCATTTCATGACCCTCATTTTTAAATTAATCTTGTATTGATCCTTAGAATTCGAGACGTGCTATTTAGCAAATTCCATGGCCCTTGCAAAGTTGCGAACGCAAAATTACTTTAGGCGCGTTAGTTGAATAATATTACTTTCTTAAATTCGGGTGCACATTTATGTGACCCAAATCCAAATCTCAACGATATTAAAATATGTCAAAAGTCACGGGTACATTTATGTGACGTGGTTCGAGACATATTTTAATAACGTTGCAATCTTCTTTAATAAATTATATAAAAGCAGTTAAAAGTTAAAATATGCACATAGGTTCATAATTGTTTAAAATCAGATAATTAAGCGAGATATGACAGTTGATCAACCGTGCTAGAACCACGGAATCTGGGAATGCCTAACACCTTCTCCCGGGTTACCAGAATTCCTTATTCGGATTTCTGGTTCGCGGACTGTTAAACAGAGTCAATTCTTTTCCTCGATTCGGGATTCAACCGGTGACTTGGGACACCATAAATCTCCCAAGTGGCGACTCTTAATCTTTTAAATAAATCCCGTTTTAATTTTCACTTCAAGTTGGAAATAACTCCCTTCTTATTATACCCTTTACGCGGTGTAGTAAGGAAAAATGAGGTGTGACAGCTCTGGCGACTCTGTTGGGGACAAGAACCCAGAACTTCGGTTCAGGGTTCAGAATTCGAGCTTAGATATATTATTGTATTTGACTTTATCTGTTATCTGATTTTATTACATGATTGGACCTAATGTGTAAAATGTTGCTTTTTATCACTTTAATATTATTTGAACTGTATATATAAAACTGTTACGAAACCCTTCTCTTCTCATCTTTGGGGATGTGCTCGCTGGTCGAGACTCCCTATTCTGTTAGTGTCATACCTTGAAATAAGAAAGAGGCCAGACAAGTTACTAAGCCGGATGGCCTTTTGGTTCTCGGTACGTAGCCCCCTCCTCGAATCAAGTTGTCCGCTTGGGTACACAGTCTAAAATATATACCCAGGTTTTAAACCTAGAATAACTCAGCCTCATGCCCGATCCCTAGTAGGAACGCTTATCTGCGTCATGTGCATTTTGACTCAAGGGACTCAACACAGGGATTGAGTCCGTCTAGGACAGGTATACCCGAAATAACAGACCATCTTGATGCATCCTATGTGCTACAGTGTTGCATTTATTCAAGGGGAAAAGGGTCATTTGGCAGACCAATGATAGTTGAGGGTAGATGAAAAAAAAAAAGAAAAAAAAAGGGAAAAATAAAAAAAGAGGGTGAAGTGTGAAAATAAAGCAAGAGGGGTCTAGTTATGTTTTTGTTACATTTTATTAAGAAAAAGACCAAAAAGGAAAAAAAACATGAAAAATTTAAAAGATTTTGCATTTTTATCATTTTTCAAAAAATTAAAAATCAAAAAAAGATAAAAAACAAAATCCAAAAAAAGAGTTGGCATATTTCATCATTTTCAAGGAAAAAACAACAAAAATATTTTCTTTAAGTTAGTTGTTTTGTTTAATTTTTCCCCCGTATCCAATTTGCCCGAACTACGCATACCTGATTCTCATCTTTCGGGGCGTGATACGTAGGCAATCCACATAGGGTCCGATCTTTCTAGTAAATCTTAGGTTCTTCGCTTCGTGTGGTATTAGCCAAATTTTACACTTCTAGCCACCTTTTGGCCAATTAAACCATTTCGCAAAATCGCAACCATATCTTGCATGTGCCTAGTAGGGAATATTATTGTCTCGTATAGTGTTGGTTTAAGTTTTCTCATACAAGTGCGGATTTACTTACCGGAGTTTGAGCATGACAGATATCCCAAGATCGTTGCATTCGGGAGTTGCTTAAGGAGATTTATTTCTATTTTTAGTTATTTTTGAGTATGTTTTCTTATGTCGTTTTTTACTTTCTAAGTTTTGTACAGTGATATCAAGTTTTGTTATTGTACTTTTTATTTTATACGGAAAAGAGCCTAAAATTCCCCTCTACTATAGGAAATAGGACATCAAAGCCCTCCGTTAAAAGTTGGCCCCTTATATTGCCTTGCCGTCTAAAAATGGGCTAAAAAATGCCCTTATCCACTAACGGAAGATATGTAAATCTGCGTGGAATTACATTAAAATGTATAAGGGCATTTTAGACCCTTTTCGGATTGTACAAGGTCATATACGAGTCAGTTATAATAATCAATTCTCAAGCACTTCACTCCATATCAGTTTACTCACACACCTATTTTAGACCAACAAACTAATTATCACAGCAAGTAACTCAATCATAGACACAAACTAATTATCACAGCAAGTAACTCAATCATAGACAAAAATATTCAAATGAATGGGAATGACTTCATTGAATCCTTGCAAAAAAAAAAAATCATTACATAATAAAACACAACAATTAGGCCACAATAACACAAACATTACATATTATTTTCCGTTAATGCAAAGAACATAACAAAACATCCCAATATCACACAAAAGAAAATCCACATCTTCTTTCGATATTTAGCATCACGCAGAGGTGAGTACTCTAAATCAACCACTTTCTTCATTAGAACATTTCTTTCCAATTCCAAGGATTCTATTCCTCCATGATCGACGAGCATCATAACATTTTCAAGATCGGCAACTTTCCTTTGGAGTACATTTCTTTCATGGAATAGAGCTTCCTTCTCTTTCTTTAAACTGCATATGAGATTTGAATTTCTAGGAGGAAGCTCCTCATCTTGTCATTCCCAGCAATAGGAACATTTTTCATCCTAAAACCAAAAAAAAAAAAAAACAGTCAAATCGAAATAATTAAAAGAACCCATCAACAAATTTACATACCTCATGCTTAGGGTACTTGAAAAATCTTGTCCCAGCATTTAAATAATTAGCAGCAAGTCCACAACGACACCTCCTAATCGACCCATTTAAGCTACTCGAACTTTGCGACATTGTTTTGGAGAAATCTCCAAAACAAACTGATAAAGATAAAAAATAATTAAACCTAAACTAGAACTCAACTCGAAATCGACAAGGTGACCCAATTAGTAGGAGCAATCAGACATCAATGAAGGGTCTAAAATATGTGTATGAGTAAACTAATATGGAGTGAAGTGCTTGAGAATTGACTACTATAACTGACTCGTATATGAACTTGTACAATCCGAAAAGGGTCTAAAATGCCCTTCTACGTTTTAATGTAATTCCACGTGGATTTACGTATCTTCCGTTAGTGGATAAGGGCATTTTTAGCTCATTTTCAGATGGTAAGGGCATGTAAGGGGCCAACTTTTAACGGAGGGCTTTGATGTCCTATTTCCTATAGTAGAGGGGCATTTTAGGCCCTTTTCTGTATTTTATATTTGACAAGGTGTGGTGTAATTCAAAAATCCAAAAAAGGGAGATGTTGCATTTTATATTTCCATTATAAGGTTTCTTTAGAATACTAATTCTAGAAATGAAAAAAAAGTTTGAGGTTGCTTTTCCTTTAGGCAATTGATATCTAGGATTTAAAATGAATTATTTTTATGTTTTCTTGAATATATTAGGACCAAAATTCAAAAAAAAAAGAGAATTTTCTTTTAGTACTTCTTTAAAAGATTTCTTTAAGTTGTTAATTTCAAAATCCAAAAAGATTTTTTTTGAGGTGTTTCTTTGGAAAATTAGTGAAAACTGAAAAAAAAAAATCTTTCTATTTTCATTAGAACTTTAGGATATTGTACATAGAAAATAAAAATACTTTATCTTTTGTTTATCATTTGCATTGCTTTATACTTTTCAATAAATAGGCAATCAAAATTGAAACCCAAAAAATATTTTATTTTATCTTTTTCATTACTTGTTTCGAAATCTTGCATCAAGAAATCAAACGAAAATCCAATATATTTTTCTGCGATTTATTCTTTAGACTTTCTTCTTACAAACAAAAAAAAAAGAATAAAAAAATATCCTTCTCTTCTAGAGTTTTTCCTTAATAGAGTATTTGTTTTAAAGGAAAAAAAAAAAAGAAAAAACATGCCCATTAAACTTGAGTTTAGAATAGATCATAGAACATTAAGTCTAAAAAATTCAAAAAAAATATTTGCTTCTTTTATTTCTCTTTTCTCATTAGAGTAGTCATTAAAGAAAAAGAAAAAAAAGAATAACAGTTTGCTTCCTTTATTTTCGTTGTTCCCGAACTATGCAAAGATCTGATTCATACGGGATCATGATATGTAGGCAACCTACATAGGGCTCGATCGAATCATTTTTTTTATTTATTAAAAGAAAAAATAGAAAAAAAAGAAGAAGAAAAGGAAAAAAAGAGGTAGAATTGTGGGATGTGAGAAACGAGAAGGAAGAAAAGAGCGATAAAAAAAAAGAAAAAAAAATGAGCGAGCCAAGAAGTGATAGAAAAAGCAAAGGAAGGAGAGGATTGAAATGAACAAATTGGGATAATGCCATATGACCTTCATACCCTCGAAGTCATGTTAGAATCTATAACTGTGGCCGGGTGCATTGCACGCAATGTGAGATTTTTGCTGTTAAATGCCCTAACGCTAACGTGATGGATTTATTTTATTATATTCATAGCAGAAAGGTGGTTGGTTTGTGGCTTTAAAGTGGTAATTTCTTTCTACAAAACAAATTCAAAAGGCAACGGCAGACAAAAACAAAGTTGGGTTGGTTGATACCGGGGCCCGAAAGCATCGCTTGCCCACGGGGTTCAAAGTGCCAAAATTTAACTTGTATGATGGGTGTGGAGATCCAGTAGCCTACCTGAGGGTCTATTGCAGTAAAATGAGAATTGTTAGAGAGAAAGATGACTTGATGATGGCATATTTCAGTGAGAGCCTCACTAAGGTAGCTTTGGACTAGCATACTCATCAAGATGTTGGTAAGTGACATACATTGGGTGACCTGGCCCAAGATTTTATGTGGCGCTTTCAATACAAATCAGGCGTTACCCTAGACCGCTCTTCCCTATCTAAAATGGAAAAAAAACTGGAAGAAAGCTTTAGGGAGTTTGGGCTCAGATGGAGGGAAACAAAGTCAGAAATGTGGTTTCACGTCCATCGGAGAATCCTACACAAGTTTGTTTGAAAAGTTAAAGCATTCTGCCCTGATTGAGCCGCTCCTGGATATATCCAGACTCATATGCAAAAGGCTTTGATCCTGCTGTGCGGTGCATGTAACACTCTAATGTCCAGGGGCATAGTATTGAAGATTGTCGCTCTTTGAAAAGGGAAATAGAGAGAATGATTCAAGAAGGGGTAGTTATAGTCAATGACAGTGACATGGAGCATGCGAATCCTCTTGGGAACTTGTTGATTAAAGTTTATAATGGTCTTAGCAGTATTGATGCGAAACTCAGTAGCTAAGATGTCTTGCTTGGTAATTGGGAAGACGCTCCATTTCTTGGTCAGTCAGAGTGGAGTTTGGTGGTTTATTTTGTTGTCATTTCTGTTTTTCGGGTTATTTCAGGGTTGTAATTCGGATATTGTCTTGTGACTCAAACCCTTCTATCCTTTCATTTTGCTTGGTTTGTTTAGTCGTAGTAGCTCGTTTAGTGCTGTCTAGGTTGGTTCCAGGGTTGTAACCCTAGTCTAGTTTGCTTGTTTTCTTGTTTAAACCCTTTCAACGTCAACCTAATGCAATTCTCTATTTTCTGCTATTTCTAATCATTTCTGTATAGTTCTGTTCTCTTCTTATAGTTCTTTTCGTGCTGGTTCTAGTGACATGACACTCATGAATAATTCTCAGCCTGAGCTCAAAAGTAGTTTAGTCATGAAACATTGAAACGATTTTGAAGATGATAGGGGCACTTGAAGGAAATAAGAACACTTTAAGATCATTTGAAGCCCGAACCGTGTGAAACTAGGGCATATAGAACATAAAGAAATCCTAAAGGCAAGTTTGCCAAATTGTCCGGGGCCTTTCGTGGTAAGGAAAGTGAGAGTGTTGTCCAATGGTGCTTTGTATTCAACAAATGTAGAAGGCGGATGTATGGATATGGTTAGTGAGTCTGGTACAATCAAAAGATGTTGCGAATGTTTTCTATGGTTTGTTTAACTGTGTTATTTGTACTTGGCATGTTTTGAAGATTGGAATGACGAAGGCATTTTGTTCTGCTATCTAAACACTCTATCCTTTGTTACCCCTCTTTGAGCCTTATTTATTTTCTTTCATACCCCTCTTTCGAAAAGATCAGAAACAAGCGCAAAAGATAAGTAAAGGAAAAAGAGAAAGAAAACAATGAAAAGAGAGAGAAGAAAAGGAAGAATAAAAGAAAAGAAAAAAATAAAAAGAAAAAAAACAACAAAAAAAAAAGAAAAGAAAAAAAGGAAAAAAAAGAAAAAGAAAAAAAGAGCAACAACAAAAGAAGTTACCTGAACTACGTTTGACTTGATTCCGAAAGGATATGTAGGCAGCCTCTTTCTGAGGTTCAGTCACACCAAAATATAAATTCAAAAGTCCCCAAGAAAGAAACTGGGGTAGAAGTTGTGGTTGTTGTGAGAAATCTGATTATGAAAATTGTAATTTTGAACACATGTCGAATTGTTTTGAGCCTTTGATACCCTTTCTTTCTAACCGTATCCAAAAGCCCGCATTACGGTTCAAAGAAAGACCTTTCGATCAGTCTTCGAGAGATGCCAAGTCAAGCGAGTAGAGGTGAATCATATCGGGGGCAACACTCCCGTCCAAATGAGGGAAATGAAGAATGAGAGATTTTTGTTGATGAGAACCCTCACGGGTACTATAAGGCGATGCAAGCTAAGAGAAATCAAAAATTAGAGTCTTATTGGTGAAAACCTTCACGGGCATAATAAGGCGAAGGTGAGATGAGAGAAAGACCAAAATGAGAGAGTCTTATTGGCGAAAACCTTCACGTGTACCATAAGGCGATGGTGAGATGAGAGAAGGAACAAAATGAGAGAGGCTTGATGGTGAAAACCCTTTGGGCACTACAAGTCGAATAAGGATTGTGAATCAGATTGGATAAGCGAAGCATTGAAGCCCAGTTTCGTGGTTTGGGGGTATAACTGGAGTTGAACATCAGATTTGCGTGACAGAATATCTACAGTTGCATGTCATGGTCATTAGAGTTGGTATCCATATCCGATAGGTTTCTACTTTGTAATTTTCTTGTTAGGAATCATCTCTTTCCTTTGTCCTTTACTCAGTTCCTTTTGTTGTGTTTACTTCCTCCTCCTGAGTCTATTTGGTCATAACAAGTAAGAAATGACTTCAAAATCTGCCACCAAGCTTTCCAATTGAACAAAACGGGATCTGGTGAACACATCAAAGCGTCATAAGTCTGGAAAGAACAACAAGAGCATTAAGCTAGTAACAATCAACATGCTTTGGGATTAGTGTGAAATACAAGGGTTTGATATGTATCAATTCAGGAACAATGCAACAGATGGAGGGTGTTAGGTGAATGAATCAAAGGCATTTTCGGTGAAACTCGAAAGGTTTGGTACATATCAATTCATGAACAACGAAACAAGATAGAGGGTGTTTGGTGAACGGATCAGAGACATTCTTTGTGTCAAGGGTAACAAAGAAAGTGGTTAGTCGATAAACAAGCAAGGTCTTCGGGTGGGAATCAGTTATCATGGCAAATGAAGGAACAATAGATTTCGAGGCCAAGGCCAGTGATTTAAATCAGGAAAGAACAACATGCGTGCTGAGTTGGTAGCACTCAATATGCTTGGGAGTCCATGTGAAACACAAAGGTTTGGTAAGTGTCGGTATGAGCGGTGCAACAGATATAGAGTATTGGGTCTGAACGAGAAGAGGTATTTTCTTAGTTAAGGTTTACAAAGGAAGTGGTTAGTCCAGGAACAAGCAGGGTCTTCGAATGGAAATCAGTTATCATGACAAGTGAAGGAGCAATAGACCTCAAGGCCGAGGCCAGTGGTTAAGTCAAGAAAGAACAAGATATACACGGAATGGGGGAAATTGACGTGCTTTGGGATTCATGTGAGACACAAAGGTTGGGTAGATGTCAATTCATGCAATGCAACAAATAAAGGATATTGGGTTTGAACGGAGAAGAGGTATTTTCTATAATAAGGATGACGGAGAAAGTGGTTAGCCAATAAACAAGCAAGGTCTTCGAGTGGAAGTCTGTCATCATTGGAAGTTAAAGGAGCAATCTCCCTCAAAGTTCAAGGCCACAAACCAACCAACACATTTTAAACTGACAAGATTTTTCTTTGATTGAAACAGGGGCAGAAGTTTTGTTTGCTTCAGAGAAACCCTCCGTAAGGAAAGGCAACACAAAACAAGTATGATGGGAAATTCACAGGACCCTCTTGGAAAATGGGATTTAGTTTAAATTTTAAAACAATCATGAATAGCATAACTTAGCATAAATGTACCCCAAAGAATACAAGATGGTCTCAAGGTTTGCATGTCTAAGATAGGATTCAATTAGGAGTTTTCAGGACCTTCTTGGATAATGGGATGTAGTTTTGAAGTTTGTTTAGATTATGTGGTGGAAGTCGTACTTGAAATAGATATAGCTTAGGTTAAAATAGCCTTTTAAATAGAAGCTCTCAGGACCCTCCTCGATAATGGAAAGTAGTTTAAGACATTTTAGATAACAAATGTAGTGGAAGTAATGCTTTTAGAAGGTATAACTTAGGTTCGTAATTGTTAGGAGTTGTCCGGACCTCCCTGGATAATAGGATTTAGCTTTCAAATTCTTATAATAGTTGGTAGAATAATTCAGTTTAACACTCACCCATGTGCCCAGCCACCAAACTGGGGCAGAAAATGATCTTTGTTTGTCTATTTTGTTAAAATCAGGCGCCCACCTAGATAATAAGGGAATACATTTCAAGTTTTGGCAATCAGGCACCCACCTGAATAACATGGGAATACATTTAAAGTTTTGGCAATCAGGCGCCCACCTGGATAACAAGGGAATACATTTCAAGTTTTGGCAATCAGGCGCCCACCTGGATAACAAGGGAATACATTTCAAGTTCAGCAATCAGGCGCCCACCTGGAGAATAAGTTTTATCTTTCAAGTTCTTATTGATATTTGATAACATGATTTATCTCTACACTCACATATGTACCCAGCCACCAAACTGGGGCAGAAAATTTTCTTTGTTTTGTCTATTTTTGTTGAAATCAGGAGCCCGCCTGGAGAACAACGACATTTATTTCGAGTTTTAGCAATCACGCGCCCGCCTAGAGAACAAAGGCATTTATTTCAAGTTTTAGCAATCAGGAGCCCGCCTGGAGAATAGAGGCATTTATTTCAAGTTTTAGCAATCAGGAGCCCGCCTGGAGAATAGAGGCATTTATTTCAAGTTTTAGCAATCAGGCGCCCACCTGGAGAACATAGGTATTTATTTCAAGTTTTAGCAATCATGTACGCGCATGAAGAACAAAGGCATTTATTTCAAGTTTTAGCAATCAGGAGCCCGCCTGGAGAACAGAGGCATTTATTTTCAAGTTTTAGCAATCAGGAGACCGCCTGGAGAACAAAGGCATTTATTTCAAGTTTTAGCAATCAGGAGCCCACCTGGAGAACATAGGCATTTATTTCAAGTTTTAACAATCAGGAGCCCGCCTGGAGAACGAAGGCATTTATTTTCAAGTTTTAGCAATCAGGAGCCCGCCTGGAGACGGAGGCATTTATTTCAAGCTTTAGCAATCAGGAGCCCGCCTGGAGAACGGAGGTATTTATTTCAAGTTTTAGCAATCAGGAGCCCGCCTGGAGAACGGAGGCATTTATTTCAAGTTTTAGCAATCAGGAGCCCGCCTGGAGAACAGAGGCATTTATTTCAAGTTTTAGCAATCAAGAGCCCACCTGGAGAACAAGAGCATTTATTTCAAATTTTAGCAATCAGGAGCCCGCCTGGAGAACAGGGGCATTTATTTCAACTTTTAGCAATCAGGAGCCCACCTGGAGAACAGAGGCATTTATTTCAAGTTTTAGCAGTCAGGAGCCCGCCTGGAGAACAGAGGCATATTTTTCAAGTTTAAGTAGTCAGGAGCCCGCCTGGAGAACAGAGGCATATATTTCAAGTTTTAGCGGTCAAGCATCACTCGGAGAAAGGGCAAAACACTTCAGAATGCAATTCAAGTCAGCAACAAAAGAGGCTTGTGGAAATAATGCGAGTCAACCGTCCGAGATGATTAGCAGAAGTTAGTCACAAGCGAAAATAACAAAAGAAGAGGAGAAACAAAAAAAGGAAAAAGTGAATCCAAATGCAGAAGTAGAGAAAGATGTGAATTGCTTAAGAGATGATTGGAGTCACAAGCATGGTGTGGTGTCCGGGTTTGGTCCGAAAAGCTGGGGAAGAATGAATTAGCACCTGCAACTAGCTAGCGTCAAGGTTCAGATCCAAAGTCTGTATGAAGAACCATTCAAGACTCAAGATCAAGCTTCAAAAGACTTATAGATAGGAATCTTGTAACTCGTAGTTGACAGGCTTAGCTAGTCTTTTTCATGCTTTGATTTTTGATGTAATAGCAGGATCGCGAACCGGAACCTCGGCAGAACGGTACCTCGACCGGCTCTTCACCTCGGCATACTCTATCATCTTACTCACTTCTGAACTATACTGACCTGATTCCTTTACAGCTAAGGATATGTAGGCAACCTCGGAAGCAAGGTTCGGTCAAATCTTTCAAAAATACTTCCCAAGGAGTATTCAAACAAGCAAAAATCGCTCGTATCCACTTACTTTATCTTTGCACAAAAACTCTTTGTATTTCCGAGCAAAGAGGGGCAGCTACGAGCACGTAATTTTTTCCCTATATTAATTACTCCCATAAAATATCAAAAAATAATTTTTTCCAGTTTTTGCAATTTTATATGAATTTTCGTAAAATTTTGTTAATTATTTGCATTATTGTGCATATTTAATTTCCTTTAAAAATAAAAAATATAAAAAAAAATACCATGCATTGCATTTAAATTTTGTTCACATTTTAGGATGAAAAATGAAAATCACAAAAAATAGCTCATTTTTACATTGTTCGCTTTGAAATTTTGGATTTTTAATTGTTCTCTTTAAATTTAGGATCAATTAATTTTTATAAATATTGTAGTTAAATAATCAGTTTAGTTTTAAAATTTGAATTAATTTAGAAATTTAGTTTAGGTTTTTTAATTAATTAAAGAAAGAAAAAGAACAACAAAAAAGAAAAAAAGAAATTGGAAAAAAGCTAGTTTTAAATTGAATTGGGCCAAACCACTTTAAAAGCCCAAAATTTTCTCCTTACACAACCCAAACCGGGTCGACCCGACCCGACCCAACACCTAAACCCTATTCTTCTAATATAAGACCTAGGGACTCTAGGAGCAGCTAAATACACGAAGGAGGGAGGAGCTGAAATACAAAAAGGTTGCGCAGCTTTACATAGAGACCCCTGCTTCCCTGTAAGCTTCATCTTCTTGACTAAACCAAGAACCACCCAAACAACCCCTGCTTCTTGATCGATCCCAACCACAACAGCCATTAGCGACCTTCACACACCACCCAGAGCCACCGGACCTCATCTGGGAGAGACGGAAAAGGGGAAAACACTAAGGGAAGAGGGGATCGATTTTTTGGAGTTAAAATACAAACAGAAGACCACGGGAAATTGAAAAGAAGAATTAAGGCTTGGGCTTGATTTTCTGATTTTGATGTTTTGTGGATTTTTATTTGGATCTTTAATATAAAAAAAATCAGTCCAATTTAATTTTAGTTTGGCTTCAAATCAGAAAATACACAAGGAGTTTTGGTTTTCATTCACGGTTTTTAATCATAGAGCTTAGTTGAAATTCGAGATTGGTTTGCCGTTGGTGGTCTCAACGTTGGAAATTCTTCGTTTGCCATTCGTGGTTCATGATTTCGGTTGATTTCTGCGGTGTCGAGTTGGTCGCTAAAACTGTATTCACTATCGATTTTGATTTTATTAAAGCTTCTGCTTCAACAGGTTCATTATACCATCTCATCTCAATGTTTATTAACTGCATTCAGTAATTTGTTGATGTGCTATGTTACGTGGTTGGGGCTGCTTATTTTTTCCTTAAATCTCTTTTGGTTCATTGTTTAGCATATCGTTACTATTTTGAAACTTAATTGAATATTTACCTTGTTGGTTTATTATTGGCTGAGATCTTTAAATTTTGCCTTGGTTGACCACAAATTCTTTTCTTGTGAACTTGCAGTTGCATGGATATAATTATAGGTAATTTTGACGCCATTGTTGGTTCATGGTCAAAGCAAAAGAATAATTGATAATTCCCCCGTGCTTTAGCAAGTCTAGGTGTTAGCTTTTCCCGTATTACTCTTTATGTAGCTTACGCTAATTATAATTATTTTGCTTGTGGCCCTTACCTAATTAATTTTAACTCTTTAAAAATCGAGGTGCGCTGTGCCCAACAAAAATGACCATTGCATGACCCTCGTTTTTTAATTAATCTTGTATTGATCCTTAGAATTCGAGGCGTGCCATTTAGCAAATTTTATGGTCCTCGCAAAGTTGCGAATGCAAAATTGCTTTAGACGCGTTAGTTTAATAATATTATTTTCTTAAATTCGGGTGCATATTTATATGACCCAAATTCAAATCTCAACGATGTTAAAATATGTCAAAAGTCACGGGTGCATTTATGTGACGTGGTTCGAGACATGTTTTAATAACGCTGCAATCTTCTTTAATAAATTATACAAAAGCGGTTAAAAGTTAAAATTTGTATATATGTTCATAATTCTTTAAAATCAGATAATTAAGCCAGATATGATAGTTGAGCAACCGTGCTAGAATAACGGATGGGAATGCCTAACAGCTTTTTCCGGGTTAACAGAATTCCTTACTCGAATTTTTGGTTCGCGGACTGTTAAATAGAGTCATTCTTTTCCTCGATTCGGGATTCAACCGGTGACTTGGGACACCATAAATCTCCCAAGTGGCGACTCTGAATCTTTTGAATAAATCTCGTTTTGATTGTCACTTCAAGTTGGAAATAACTCCCTTCCTATTATTCCCTTTACGGGGTGTAGTAAGGAAAAAAGAGGTATGACAATAGCTCTTTTGCTCGGTCTGAGCTGTACGAAGCATATCCTGAATAATCCTGAACTTGTCCAAGGTATCCTGAATCAGATCCATATCCAAGAACCGAGCCTCTCCCGGCTCAAACTATCCAACCGGCAACCGGTACTGCCTACCATACAAAGCCTCATAAGGAGCCATCTGGATACTCGACTGGTAGCTGTTATTGTAGGCAAACTCTACTAAAGGAAAAAACTGATCCCACGAGCTTCCAAAGTTAATGACACAAGCTCAGAGCATATCCTCCAAAATTTGAATAGTCCGCTCGGACTACCTGTACGTCTGCGGATGAAACAATCAACCCGTGTGCCCAACTATCACTGAACTGCTCTCCAGAAATGTGAGATAAATTTCATACCTCGATCTGAAATGATAGACACGGGCACACCATGAAGACGAACAATCTCCCAGATATATATCTCAGCTAACCTCTCGGAAGAATAGGAGACTGCCACATGAATGAAATATGCCGACTTGGTCAGCCTATCAACAATAACCTACATTGCATCGAACTTCCTCTGAGCCCGTGGGAGTCCAACAACGAAGTACATAGTAATACGCTTCCACTTCCACTCAAGAATCTTAATCATCTGGAACAACCCACTGGGCCTCTGATGCTCGTACTTAACCTGCTGATAATTCAAACATCGAGCCAGATATGCAGTGATGTCCTTATTCATTCTCCTCCACCAATAATGCTACATAGATCCCGATACATCTTTGCGACGTCCGAATGAATAGAGTATCGGGAACTATGGGCCTCCTCTAAAATCAACTCTCGAAGCCCATCCACATTAGGCACACAAACTCGACCCTGCAACCTCAGAACTCCATCATCTCCTAAGGTGACCTGCTTGGCACCTCTGTGCTACACCGCGTCTCTAAGGACACGCAAATGGGGATCATCATACTATCGATCTCGGATACGCTCCAATAAATAAGAACGAGCGACCGTGTAAGCTAACACATGATTGGGCTCAGAAACATCCAACCTCATGAACTGATTGGCCAAAGCCTGAATATCCAAAGTAAGAGGTCTCTTACCAACCAGAATATAATCAAGACTGCCTATACTGGCTGACTTCCTACTCAAAGCATCGGCCACCACATTGGCCTTTCCCGGATGAGATAAGATGGTAATATTATAGTCTTTCAATAGCTCCAACCACCTTCTATGCCTCAAATTCAACTCCTTTTGCTTGAACAAATACTGCAGACTCTTGTGATCCGTGAACACCTCACATGCCACGCCATACAGATAATGCCTCCAAATCTTTAACGCGTGAACAATGGATGCCAAATCCAAATCATGAACCGGATAGTTCTTCTCATGAATCTTCAACTGTCGTGAAGCATAGGCAATGACCTTGCCATCCTGCATCAACACCGCACCAAGCCCAATACGAGATGCATCACAATAAACGGTATATGGCCCTAAACATATGGGTAAAACCAACATTGGTGTCGTAGTCAAAGCTGTTTTGAGCTTCTTAAAGCTCGCCTCACACTCGTCTGACCACCTGAACTAGGCACCCTTCTCGGTCAACCTGGTCATCGGGGTTGCAATAGATGAAAACCCCTCCATGAACCGATGCTAATATCCTGCCAATCCCAAGAAACTCTGAATCTCTATAGCTAATGCTGGTCTAGGCTAGTTCTTGACTGCCTCAATCTTCTTCGGATCAACCTGAATACCCTCTGATGACACAACATGACCCATGAATGAAAGTTAACTCAAACAGAACTCACATTTCAAAAACTTAGCATACAACTGACTATCCTCTAAGTCTGAAGAACCAATCTAAGATGCTGCTCGAGCTCCTTCCGGCTGCGGGAATATATCAAAATATCATTAATGAAGACTATCACGAATGAATCCAAGTAAGGCACGAACACTCGGTTCATCAAATCCATAAAATCTGTTGGTTTTGTTAACCCTAATGACATCACCAAGAACTCATAATGCCCGTACTGAGTGCGGAAAGCAGTTTTAGGGACATAGGATGCCCTAATCCTCAACTGATGGTTGCTAGATCTCAAGTCAGTCTCTGAAAATACCTTGGCACCTAGAAGCTGATCAAGCAAATCATCAATCCTCGGCAGCGAATACTTATTCTTGATTATAACCTTGTTCAACTGCCGGTAATCAATACACATTCGCATCGATCCATCCTTCTTCTCAACAAACAACACCGACGTACCTTAACGCAAAACACTGGGTCTAATGAAACCCTTTTCAAGCAAGTCTTGCAATTGCTCCTTCAACTCTTTCAACTCAGGCGGGTCCATACGATACGACAGAATAGAAATAGGCTGAGTGCCCGGAGCCAAACCAATGCAAAAGTCAATATCCCTGTCGGGTGGAATACCCGACAGGTCTGAAGGAAATACCTCAAGAAACTCATGGACAACGTGTACAGAATCAATAGAAGGGACCTCAGCACTAGAATCACAAACATAGACCAAATAGGCCAAACACCCCTTCTCAACCATACGTCGAGCCTTCATATACGAAATAACACTACGGTTAGAGTGACAAGGAGTTCCTATCCACTCTGAATGAGGTAAACTCGGCAAGTCTAAGGTCACAGTCTTGGCATGATAGTCCAAGATAGCATGATAAGGTGATAACTAGTCCATCCCTAATATGGCATCAAAATCAACCATGTCTAGAAGAAGCAAATCTACACGAGTCTCAAGACCTCCAATCACAACTATACAGGAATGATGGACTCAATCTACCATAATAGAATTACCCACCGGTGTAGACACATAAACAGGAGCACTCAAAGAATCACTAGGCATGACCAGATACTGTGCAAAATAAGATGACACATATGAGTATGTAGACCCTGGATCAAATAAAACTAAAGCATCTCTGCTACAAACCAGAACAGTACCTGTAATAACTGCATCAGAAGCCTTAGCCTTGGGCCTAACTGGAATAGCATAACATCGGGGCTGGGCCCCACCACCCTGAACTACATCTCTAGGATAGCCTGCTGCTGGCTGGCATCCACCTCTAGTGTCTTGAGCTCCACCCCTAATACCTCTACCTCCAACTCTAAAACCTCTACCCCCATCTCTAGCTGGTTCGGCGGGCTGTGTAACACTCGGTGCCTGAACCATAGTACAGGAACCCTGATGCTGAGAGCTACTCGATGCTCGAGGGCAAAACTTAGCAAGGTGGCCCATATCACCACAAGTGTAACAAGCCCTTGGCTGCTGAGAATGTTAACCCCGTCGACATGAATGACCACCCCAAAAACTCTAGAGCGGTAGTGCACTGATAGGAGCTGGTGGTGCACTATAGGACTACTGATTAGAATACTACATATGAGGACCATGACCACCTGAAGCACCGTGAGAAGCCTGAAGTGCTGACTGGAAAGGCCTAAGAGGATGGCCTCTACCATACGAATCCCTACCTATAGACGAGGCACTACTAAATCTGCTTGAATGACGAGGCCTCTTATCCGAACCATGATCACCTCCCTGCGACAAAACCATCTCCACTCTCCTGGCCACATTGGCCGCCTGATGGAAAGTAATCTCACTCCCAGTCTTCCTAGCCATCTGAAGCCGAATCGGCTGAATAAGCCCCTCAATGAACCTCCTCACCCTCTATCTCTCTCGGTGGAAAGTATGATAAGAGCATGACGAGCCAAGTCAAAGAATCTGGTCTCATACTGAGTAACGATCATAGAACCATGCTGGAGATGCTCAAACTGCCTCAGATAGGCCTCTCTCTGAGTGATAGGGAGAAACTTCTCCAAAAATAGCTGAGTAAACTGCTCCCAAGTCAAAGATGGTGATCCAGATGGTCTAGCCAAGCAATAATCTATCCACCAAGTCTTGGCGGATCCAGACAAGCGAAAAGTAGCAAAATCTACCCTATTGGTCTCCACTATCCCCATGTTCCTGAGAACCTCATAACAACTATCTAGATACTCCTGGGGATCCTCAAAAGACGCACCACTAAAAGTAGTAGTGAAGAGCTTGGTGAACCTGTCTTATCTTCACAAAGCATCGGCAGACATAACTGCTCCATCACCGGTCTGAGCTACCAAACCCGGCTGAACTGCTCCAACTGGCTGAATTGTTGGAGTCTAAAATTAGGGAGCTACCTGCTCTGGAGTGCGAGTAGCAAGAGTCTGGGCTCCTCCTCCAGTCTGAGAGACGGTTGGTGCTACAGGAAGCAAGCCTGCCGGGGTGACACTCTCCATAAGGTCCACTAGACGGACCAGAGCATCCTGGAGTATTGGGGTAGCAATAAACCCCTCTGAGACCTGAGCTAAACCCACCATAACTGCTGGGGCCAGAACCTTATCATCAAAGTGAACAGAGGCTCCGCTGATGGTGATGCTACTCTGCGCTGAGCTCTGCCCCTACCTCAGCCTCTAGCACGGCCTCGACCTTGCCCTCTGCCCTTCGTAGGAGCTGTTGCTGAGGGCTCGGGCTGCTAGTCAGTGAATGAGGAAGCGCGTGTTCTCGGGATCTACGAGGGAACATAATAGAAATTCAATCGGCATTGAGAAACCAAACCGTGCGACAGGAAAGAATAGATGTGAAATTTTCCTAACTCTGAAGCCTCTAGGGGATAAATACAGACGTCTCCATACCGATCCCTCAAACTCTACTAAACTCGTCTGTGAACTGTGAGACCCATATAACCTAGAGCTCTGATACCAACTTGTTACGACCCGGATTTCCCACTCTAAAGAGTTGTGATGACGCCTACTAATGTGAGCTAGGCAAGCCGAATATTTAACAAATTACCTTTTAACCCATCTTATAATACTCTTTAACAATTAAAAATAATAACGTGAAAGTAGCAAAATTTTAAAGATAAATGAAAGAAAAGCAATAGAATATCGAAAACAACTATTTGAGCCTCAACTACACAGAACTGGTGTCACAGTTTCACAAACGATCAAAGAATACTACATAAAAAGTCTAAAAAATAAATGATACGCTATTTCTGAATTAAGAAAATGAAACATGAATAAAGGGATAGAGTGAGATGTCAGGGCCTGTGGACGCCTGTAGGTCTACCTTGGATCTCTACGTGGACTGAAGGTAGCCACCCAATCTATGGTCCAAAAGCTGCTCCGGGATTTGCATATAATGCAGAGTGTAGTATTAGCATAACTGACCCCATATGCTGGTAAGTGCCTAGCCTAACCCCGGCGAAGTAGTGACGAGGCTAGGACCAGACTACAAAATAATCCTATGTAATTCACTAATATACATTGGAAAAAAGTACAGTATTAAGCAGTTATGTCATGACCCAAATCATGCATTGGTCGGGATGGCGCCTCTCGTGAAGACGAGGTCAGCCAACTAACCCAACTAGTCTTTTCAAAAATAATTTAAACATGAATAAATAGCTAAAATATGACTTAATAATATTAATTTGCGGAAATACAACCCAACAAAGCCCTAATCGGGGTGTCACAAGTCACGAGCATCTATTAGAATGTAAGTACAACCAGAAGGTCTAAAAGTACACTAATCAAGAATAATGGACAAAGGGAGAAGAAAGATGCTGCGAACGCTGGCAGTCACCTCGTTAAACTCCTATATCTCTGACTCTAATCAGCCAAACCCGCTACCGGGTGAATAAATACTTGCATCTGCACATGGGGTGCAGGGAGTAAAGTGAGTACTCAAACTCAGTGAGTAATAAAGGTAAATAACAACTGAGCGGTAAGAAATCACGTATGACATATCATCATGCTATATAGAAGTAGTGTAAAACCCTTTGAGAAAAGCAGTGAAGCTGTGAAATCTTTAGAAATATCTTAGCTCACTTTAAAACCTCTTTTGAAAATGACTTTTTCAATAGTATGCAAACAAATGCAAATCAAATAGTGCAAATAAGCACAAAAGTCCGCCCCTCGGCACCACACTCAATTAACAGATTATGTCACGCAATCCGGTAGATATCACATGAAGTAGCACAAACAATAGGTAAAGGCAAGAAAATGAAATAAAGTAAACGCACAGAATAGTACTAGTACCGCTGCGGCATGCAGCCCGATCCATTTATTATCTACGGCACTCACTGGGGGTGTGCAGACTCCGGGAGGGGCCCCTCACTGCCCAAGCTCAATATCAAGCCATCTCATGGCATCAATCTAGGCCCTCGGCCTTATATCAATATCAGTATAATACTGCTGCGGCGTGCAGCCTGATCCAAACGTATCCTCACAATACAGGCCCTCGACCTTACCTAGTCAAAGATTAACAAGCCACTCGGGCGACATTAAAACATGATGCTCAGCCTAAAATATTTTTTGAAAATATCATTTCAAGCGTTTAAGGCATAATAAACTTGGCTGAGTTTTAAAACAGTGGAAAATACATGACTGAGTTCAAGTATATAATTAAAACAGTGAGGAATTATCAACAACAATCCCTAAAGGGTTCAAATAGCTGGCACGAAGCCTAAATATGGCAATCAGCCCAAATTGTGATGATAACAAGTAATTTCAGACAAGTAGGCAGTAAATTCATCAATCGAGAAGGACCAAGTCGCAATCCGCAACGGTGCTCTACCCCGCGCTCGCTATCCGACGTGGAAGTCACCTCAATATAGCACTATGATGTGCAAATCAAGGGTTTCAAACCCTCAGGATATCATTTACAATCATTACTCACCTCGAACCGGCAAAATCTCTAGCTCACGATGCCTTTGCCCTTCAAATCAGCCTCTACACGCATCGAATCTGTCCAAAAACAAAGTGAATACATAACAATATGCTAAAGGAACAAAGCCCAAGCGAAAACAAATAATAACGGGCACAAATCCCGAAATTACCAAAACCCGAGCCCCGGGCCCACTTCTCAAAACTCAGAAATTTTCACATCAATAGATTCCCTATCTTCCCACGAGTTCATACATATCAAGAACTCCCAAATCCGAGCTCAAATGGTCTATCAAATCCTAATATAAAAATCTCCAATTTCCAAGCCCTAGTTCTTCAATTTTAGGCTCAATTTTCATGAATTTCTAGGTGGATTTCGCAATATAATCATGTTCAAGATTCTTACCTCAAGTCGATTCCTCTTGTGTCCCTCTTTCATCTCCTCCAAAAATCTCCAAAAACGAGCAGTCATGGATGAAAATAGACAAAATCGCGGATGAAATGAAGTTATAACCTTCTGCCCAGCACATTTCGCTTCTGCGGAAAATTTTTCGCTTCCGCGGTCCTGCTTCTGTGGACCACGTGCCTCTTCTGCGGCTTCTACTAATGTCCAAAACTTTCGCTTTTGCGGTCCTTCGCTAACTGCTTCTATAGAAAAACCATCGCATCTGCGGAGCCTGCTGTACCAACCAAAACCGCTTCTACGATCTTCTCTTTGCACCTGCGATGCCGCTTCTGCGGTCCCATTTCCGCAGAAGCGGAAATAAAGCAGCAGCCAAATCAAAATCTCCCAAGTCCAAAACTCTCTGTTAGCCATCCGGAATCATCCCGAGGCCCCCCGGGACCTCAACCAAAAACACCAACACATCCCAAAACATTATCCAAACTTTTTCCAATTATCAAAACACCTCAAATAACACCAAAACCATCAAATTACATCGAATTGAAGCCTAAGTTCTTCTAAAACTTCCGAAACACGCATTCGATCAAAAACCCGACCAAACCACGTCCGAATGACCTGAAATTTTACACAAACATCCCAAATCACTTGACGAAGCTACAACAACTCTCGAATTCCATTCCGACCCTCAGATCAAAATCTCACCTATCAACCAGAATTCGCCGAAATACTAACTTTGCCAATTGAAGCCAAATCCTTCCACAGACTTCCAAAATGCATTATGATCGCGCTTCTAAGTCATAAATCACCTAATAGAGCTAGCCAAATCATAAAAATTCCAATCCGAGCTCATATACAAATAAGTCAACTCTTGGTCAACCCTTTCAAATTCAAAGCCTTCAACTGAGACTATTCTTTCAAATTCATTCCGATTTTTTTTGAAAGCCAAAACCAACGATCTACATCGGTCATAATGCCTAACACGGGGCAAGTTCATGCTCGAGAATTGCGCACAAAGTGCAAAAGCTCAAAATGACCGGTTGGGTCGTTACATCCTCCCCCACTTAAACATAGGTTTGTCCTCGAATGTACCCAGAGTTGTCCTGGAAGCCAATCAATAGCTTAATGACCTTACCAAGCATATACCCGGGGGTGATCCCACATTAGCCTATCTCATATAGGTCCAATAACACATTGCACCTAAAATTTCACAACCCAATCTAGCCCATAAACCTTAGAACCACATTTCAATTTCCGAAATCATACACAAGATCAAAACCTCACATCTATATTCAGAATAAGTTTGAACCAGTTGTAATACCCCATACCTGCAACCTCAGGTGCAATTATATGATATACCACACAACTCAAACACTCGAAACGATAACTTCTATTCACAGTAGCAGTACACAACACCCGAGTACCGGTAGAAAAACTCTTATCAACTAAGGTCTTATTCCGACACTTCTATATACTGCCAATGGTAAATGAAACATGCAATAAACTGTAATCATCTCTCAGGTCAACCATTCATGAAGTCACCTTCCTTTGGGCTAATACCACAGTAGATTTCCTAGCCGAACCTCGAGTTTATCCTTCCAACAAGCTGAAATCAAATCCGTTCGTATTCATTAATGAACCCCAACGATCAGCTCGAATCCAACTCACCACTCTGGTGACATGACACATCCATACAGGCCTAAGCCATAACTTGCATAATTAGTGCACCAATAAGAAACAGTCTGAATATACTCAAATTATGAAAATGACCCCAAACGAAAGAGTTGTATCTCAAGCTCATCAGTACCATCACAACACAACGCTGAGACCCTGCTACACATGAAATACCTCAAGTCACTATGATCAAAATGATAGCCACGCACAATTTGATGTCTGGAACCAAAGTAAATCATTACACCTATGGTAAAACAAATAACATATGCCATGAAACCCGATTAGACATAACCGATACGTCGTTCACTAAAAATGCTCAATTACTCTTCCCGCTCGAATTCCACTAAGAGACCCCAATTGAACCGCACCATATGTGCCTATAACCAGCAATTACAACATAGAAAGGTAACTCATAGATCTCCCCAGATCACTAATAAGCTCAATAACGGTCAAATCAACCTATCCCTCAACAATATAATTCGGGGCCAACCAAACCGACTCGAGCTAGAACACACATCCACATTGGCTTGCTAACGAACTCCTTATCAAGGAAACCTGAAGCTGCTCCTTCCACTTCAATAACTTTGTCGATGCTCTACGATACGATACAAGGCACCAATTCAACACTGAAATCCATAACCTTGCCTGACGACATGCCCAGCCACAAGAAACACCTCCGAGAAGTCCCTCACCACTGGGACTGAATCAATTTGAGGAGTCTTAGCACTGACACTTGTCACAAGACCCCAAATAAGAAAGGCAATACTTCCCAGCCATCTGCTAGGTCTTCAAAATATAAAAATTCCCAATAGGACATAATCCGACAAACATCACCACTCAATCCATGGCATTTCCCGACATAGCCAATCACGCCATCTTATCGCAATAGTCCAGACTAAACCAACACGGAAACAACCAGTTTGAACCCAATGTCACATCCAAGATCTAATATCCCAAGCAAAAAAAGGTTCGCTCGGGTATCCAAACCCCGATAGTCACTAAAAAGTGCCGATGCACACGACCTACAACCACCACATAGCCTGAATATGAGAACTTTCGATCTCCAACTCCATGTAACACACCAATCACCATACTTGATCCCAAATTCTGCCGTCCAAATACATATCACACCTCAGGTACCCAGTCATCCCACGAAAGATATTCTAAAATTTCCATGTGCCATACATGCAACTCGAATATCAACAGTCGATCCAATATAAAGGTGCCACAATACTACTGAAGTGCCATCAACTTAATCACATTGCCTTTTTTCTGAAACCTATACTCTTGTCAAATCACTTCCAAATAACAATACCATTTCCTTAATCATCTAAGACTAACCGCTGCCTAAGAGTGTTATGAACTTTCTTTTAAAACTGAACTGAAACCTTATACACACAAATCTCGATCCCCCACAACATACCGCATATACCATACCATCCAAGGATAACAGAAAAACTTTTTATCTCTCTTCCGAGCCACCAACATCTATGCACTCAACTAGTCAAGAACTTCCATTGATCCCATCTAGAAGAAAAAAATCTTTACACATCTCATGCCTCTCATATTCGTAGAAAATGCACCTCACCAACCACGGTAGGAATCAACAAGAACTCTCCCAATTCCATTTGCACAAATTAAACTGCCAGGACTAGATCCTTCTAACTAGGCCAAGCTAAGCAAGCCATCAAAACCCATGAGCATTGCTGCAAAAATACCTATAAGAACCCATTACCTAGAATACATACAAAGAATTGATCATGTCCTTACCATACCGATTTGGTCTACTATCAAGCTACTCTATCTATATAAATTTCCTTCTGATTCATTTTCAACTCGATGCTCCCTCTTGTTGTAGCACCACAATGCCTCAACCCAGGCTTACCACATGAGACCCAAGCATAAGACCACATTATCTAAGGCCCATAAGCCGCTGAATACTCTCTCAAATATTCCCATAAACACCACATTCCAAAATACTTTACTCTGAAGAACTTTCTGTGAATTTAAGTCCGTTACCTTTACTTTCCTGACACTGATACATAAAATCCCATAATTTACATAGAAATACCACAAGTCTTGACCTCTTCCAATGAAAATAACAGGTTCTAACCACCTACACAACCTTAAGATACTTGATTGTTCCCTGTAGTATCTTGAACACATAAGAACCATTCTTGAAAGTCATTCACTCTTTATTCAAACTGCAACTTACTGACCTAACGAACAGAACCACCCGTGCCTCATTGGCACTCCGATACCACAAAATGAAATCCTCATCCCAATACAACCAAGCAACTTCCTGCTCTATGTGCCGAGCATTCTTTACCAACAACACTCTAGACATTCCGTGATTCTCATACCCTATGAAGCATAATATAACCTTTGCCAAAATTTTCCTTTACTCCAGCCATAGCTGATTCACTCGCATGACCCAAACTGGAACCAACATAGCACCTAACCGTGCAATCAACTGCTCCCAACAGACTCCCTCACTTGGTTCGAAGCCATAGATCAAAACACGCTCAATAACTCATAACACTTTTACTCCATTGATGCCACAATACCATAGTGGGATTAAACTAAATCATTTATAAGTTTGTGAAAACACATATCATCTAGTACTATAAATCTTCTGCAAATGTCGCATTCATCGCCGCAACAGTTAAGCCCACTCTCTTAAGCGACCCAAAATTTCAAATTTCAACACGTAACCTTCAATTACACATGAGATCTTCTAACATACACATAAGGATCACACCACTTCAGAATACTCCGCATGAGATAACCCACCTACTTCGCTTTACTATAACATTTTCGTATACCTTCCACCGTCATACACATTACACAACCACTTAGTCTTCCTGAGTCTGAACTCATACCGCAATACGAAATTTACTTCACTCCCAACTAGGAGACACATCCAATCTCAATGGAAATCATACACTTAATAGTTCATCTATCATCCATCAGACCTTTCTCGTCACTTCCAAGTCACATAGATACATCTCGCAGTATTAATACACTCTTCACATAGCTACCCAGTCGCCTCTTTCACTAATAGGGACAATACCGAACATATAAGTTCAAAACACTTATTCACACAATCAACACCTCGGTGCTCAAGCCATAGGCAAAGATCCGGCCTCAAGTCCTCCAGACTGGCCCAACATCAACTCACAGAGATCACATCTCGCCTCTTAATCGGGAAATCACAAGCCATCAAGGCACATCTAATTCTGAGCGCTCATATGCGCATACAAATGTGTGGAAGGAAATTTGAAGAGTTACATTTCAAGCTGAATCAAAGACGCACGATAAGAATTCCAAGAATGTGAAGTTTTCCTAAAGGTACTGCAGCCTCTCGAGGATAAATACAGACATTTCCATACCGATCCGCGAGACTTTACTAAACCTGCTCATGACTCATGAGACCTAGTAACCTAGGCTCTGATACCAACTTGTCATGACCCAAACCCTGCACTGGTCGTTATGGCGCCTCTCGTGAAGATGAGGCTAGGCAACTAACCCAACTCGTCTTTTAAAAAATAATTTAAACATGAATAAACAGCTAAATTATGACTTAATAATATTAATTAGCGGAAATACAACCCAACACAGCCCTAATCGGGGTGTCACAAGTCACGAGCATCTATTAGAATGTAAGTACAAATACAAGGTCTAAAAGTACACTAATCAAGAATAATGAACAAAAGGAGAAGAACGATGTTGCGAATGCTGGCAGTCACCTCGTTAAACTCCTATACCTCTGACTCTTATAAGCCAAACCTACTACCGGGTGAATAAATACCTGCATCTACACACAGGGTGTAGGGAGTAAAGTGAGTACTCCAACTCAGTGAGTAATAAAGGTAAATAACAACTGAGCGGTAAGAAATCACGTATGACATATAATCATGCTATATAGAAGTAGTGTAAAACCCTTTGAGAAAAGAAGTGAAGCCGTGAAATCTTTAGAAACATCTTAGCTTCGTTTAAAACCTCTTATGAAAATGACTTTTTCAACAGTATGCAAATGAATACAAATCAAATAGTGCAGATAAGCACAAAAGTCCGCCCCTCGGGCACCACACTTAATTAACATATTATGTCAGGCAATCCGGTAGATATCACATGAAGTAGCACAAACAACAAGTAAAGGCAGGCAAATGAAATAAAGTAAACACATAGAACAATACTAGTACCACTGCGGCGTGCAACCCGATTCACATACCGCTGCGGCGTGCAGCCCGATCCATTTATCGTCGACGATGCTCACTGGGGGTGTGCAGACTCCGGGAGGGGCCCCTTACGACCCAAGCGCAATATCAAGCCATTTTGTGGCATCAATCTAGGCCTTCAAACTCATATCAATATCAGTATAACACTACTGTGGCGTGCAGCCCGATCCCAATGTATCCACGCAATACAGGCCGAGATCAAAAAGCCATTCGGGCAACAGTAAAATAGTGGAAAATACGTGACTGAGTTCAAGTATATAATTAAAACAGTGAGGAATTCTCAACAACAATCCCCGAAGGGTTCAAATAGCTGGCATGAAGCCCAAATATGGCAATCAGCCCAAATTGTGATGATAACAAGTAATTTCAGACAAATACACAGTAAATTTATCAATCGGGACGGACCAAGTCGCAATCCCTAACGGTGTTATATCCTACGCTCGCTATCCGACGTGCAAGTCACCTCAATATAGCACTATGACGTGCAAATCCGGAGTTTCAAACCCTCAGGAGATCATTTACAATCATTACTCACCTCGAACCGGCGAAATCTCTAGCTTGCGATGCCTTTGCCCTCAAATTGGCCTCCACGCACGTCGAATCTATCCAAAAAAAAGCGAATATATCACAATATACTAAGGGAACAAAGCCCAAGCAAAAACAAACAATAACGGGCACAAATCCCGAAATTACCAAAACCCGAGCCCCAAGCCCACTTCTTGAAACTCAAAAATTTTACATCAATAAATTCCCTATCTTCCCACGAGTTCATACATAGCAAGAACTCCCAAATCCGAGATAAAATGGCCTATCAAATTCCAATTTAAAAATCTCCAATTTCCAAGCCCCATTTCTTCAATTTTAGGCTTAATTTCCATGAATTTCTAGGTGGATTTCACAATATAATCAACTTTTAAGACCAAGATTCTTACCTCAAGTCGATTCCTCTTGTATCCCTCTTTCATCTCTTCCAAAAATCTCCAAAAATTTAGCATCCATGGATGAAAATAGACCCAAAATTGCGGATGAAATGAAGTTATAACCTTCTGCCCAGCACATTTCGCTTATGCGGAAAAGTTTCCACTTCCGCGGTCCCGCTTTTGCGGACCACGTGCCGCTTCTGTGACTTCCACTAACATCCAAAACTTTTGCTTATGTGGTCTTTCTCTCATAGATGTAGTTCTGCTTCTGCGAAAAAAACCCCGCATCGGCAGAGCCTACTCCACCAACCAAAACCGCTTCTGCGGTCAAACTCTACGTTGGCCATCCAGAATCATCCCGAGGCCCCCCCGGACCTCAACCAAAATCACTAAAACATCCCAAAACATCATCCAAACTTGTTCCAATTATCAAAACACCTCAAACAACACCAAAACAATCAAATTACATCGAATTCAAGACTAAGTTCTTCTAAAACTTCCGAAACACGCATTCGATCAAAAACTCGACCAAACCACGTCCGAATGACTTGAAATTTTACACACACATCCCAAATCACTTGACAAAGCTACAACAATTCTCGGAATTCCATTCCGACTCTCAGATCAAAATCTCACCTATCAACCGGAATTCGCCGAAATACTAACTTTGCCAATTCAAGCCAAATCCTTTCACAAACTTCCAAAATGCATTCCGATCGCGCTCCTAAGTCATAAATCACCTAACGGAGATAGCCAATTCATAAAAGTTCTGATCCGAGCTCATATACAAATAAGTGAACTCTTGGTCAACCCTTTCAAATTCAAAGCCTTCAACTGAGACTATTCTTTCAAATTCATTCCAATTTTTCCTGAAAGCCAAACCAACGATCTACATTAGTCATATTGCATAACACGGGGCAATTCATGCCTGAGAACTGGCGCTCAAAGTGCAAAAGCTCAAAGCGACCAATTGGGTCATTACAAGTTAAGTATGGGATGGGTGACATGCTGCGGGGGAGCTATCCATTTAGAATAGAAAGACAACAGGAAATTGAAAGAAACAACATATCTCAAATATCATAAAGAACCAAAAATCAATAAGCACACGGCATCACCCTTCGTGCTTTTATTCTCATCCTCACCAAGAAATCAAGTAATGAAAATGTGCACGGCATCACCCTTCGTGCCTTTACTCTCGTCCTAACCATATAATCAATATAATCTGTATAAAATGGTACATCATGCAGCACGACATCACCCTTCGTTCTTTACACTCTTTCTTCACAAATCATACACGACGTCACCCTTCGTGGTTTAACTCTCTTCCTCGCCCAAATGATAATCACAAACAATCGGGCAAGGAAAATGAATACAATTACAACAAGAATCCCGGCAATGGAACAACAGTTCAACAACTAGTCCCGGCAAGGGACAACATAAAAAACAACAACAATATCCCGGCAAGGGAGGCAATATGTTGATTCTTTTCTCTTTTTTACCTTCACTTCACAACTCACTTTACAACTTGAGCGAATGCTATAAAAGGTTTCAATTTACCTCTTACACTTTTGCATTTCATTATACTACTTGAGCCAACGGTCCTCAATGATCAAACATCACAATTACTTCCACGAACTTTGCCCAAAAAATAGAAATCATCATCAAAGTATGAATAATACAACAAAGCCATGCTAATCACATTATAAGACTCACGTGCATGCTAGACACCAATGTATAGATACTCATCAACATGCCTATATGTCGTACTCAACAGTTACCACATAGCAAATAGGATTCGACTCCTAATCCCTCAAGCTAAGGTTAGACCAAAAACTTACCTCGATACCACGAACAAAATTCACATCTCAACTATCGCTTTACCCCTTGATTCCACCACCAATTCACTGGTATCTAGCCACAAGTTACTTAATTACATCAATAAACGCTAAATGAATCAATTCTAATACATGAGAATGGGTTTCCAAAGTTTTACCCAAAAAGTCAAAAATTGCCACCATGCCCACATGGTCAAAACCTAAGGTTCGAACCAAAACCCGATTACCTATTCCCCCACGAACCCAAATATATAATGTGTTTTGAAATCAGATCTCAAATCGAGGTCCAAATCTCCAAAATTTGAAAACCCTAGGTTCTATCCAAAACACCCAATTCTCCCATGAAAATTATTGATTTTAAGTTGAAATCATGTTAAAAGATGTTAAGTATTGAAGAAAACTAGTTAAAAATGACTTACAATAGATTGAAGAAGAAGATGCCTTTGAAAAATCGCCCTAGAGTGTTTATGTTTTGAGAAGATATGAAAATGGGTTAAAATGAATTATGTGTTTTCGAGGCCTTAAAACCTCATTTAGAGTCACCTCGATTTGCGTATGCAGTCCGGGCACGTAGCCGGAAAGCTTAAATATGGAAATCTCTAAAAAATGATAAAATTTGGCTGATAAATGAATTAATTTGACTTCGGTCAATATTTTGGGTAAACGAACCCGGACACGTGAATTCACGGTCCTGGAGGTCCGTAGGTAAATACGGGACTTGGGCGTATGCACGGAATCGAATTTCGAGATTCCAAGCCCGAGAAATAAATTTTTAGAAGAAAATTATTTTCTGAAATTGTTTAAAGTATTTTGAAATGAAATTTGATTAGAACATGATGGTATCGGGCCTGTATTTTGGTTTTGGCGCCCGATACAGGTCTTATATATGATTTAAGACGTTTATGTAGAACTTGCTGAAAATAATGGATGTCATTTGACGTGATTCAGATCTAAATTGTAAAAGTTGATGTTTTATGAAGATTGAGAAAAGTTCTTTGATTTTGAGGTCTAATTCGTTATTATTGAGGTTATTTTGGCGATTTGATCGCACGAATAAGTTCATATGATGTCATTGAGTTAGTGTATATGCTTGGTTTGGAGTCCCAAGGGCTCGAGTGAGTTTCGGGTAGGTTCCGGAATGTCTTAGGCCAAAAACACAAATGGTGCAGGTTAAGAGAAATTTCAGATCTCTGAACCCGCTAGTACTGTCCGCAAGAAATCGTGTGCGACCATAGAAGGGGCAATTTGGTCTGCAGTCGACTTTGTACAGTGCACGGTGGAGGGCTGTGCAGCCGCAGTCTACTTTGTGCGGTCCACATAGGGTCATTGGACTGCAGTATCCTCAGGAAGGGCTATGCGATCGCAGTCCATTTTGTGCGGTCTGCACAGGGGGTCTGAGAGGGGTATAAATAGACGGGATTTTCAGTTATTTTTCATTTTTCCAAACCCCAAAAAAACATAAGATGCAATTTTTCAAACAACCTTTCCTCCCCAAGACGTTGGTAAGTGATTTCTAACTCATTTCCTCACTCAACATCTTTTAACATGACTTCAACTTAAAATCAAAGATTTTCGTGGGGGAAATTGGGTATTTTGGGTAGAACCTAGGTTTTTCAAAAATTGGGGATTTAGACCTCGATTTGAGGTCTGATTTCAAAATAAATTATATATTTGGGTTCGTGGGGGAATGGGTAATCGGGTTTTGGTTCGAACCTCAGGTTTTGACCATGTGGGCTCAGGGGCAATTTTTGACTTTTTAGGTAAAACTTTAGAAAAACTCATTTTCATGCATTGGGGTTAATTCATTTAGCATTTATTGACGTAATTAAGTGACTCGTGATTAGATACGAGCGAAGTGGTGGTAGAATCAAGGGGTAAAGCTATAGTTAAAGCGTGAATTGTGTTCGTGGCATCGAGGTAAGTGTTTGGTCTAACCTTAGCTTGAGGGATTAGAAGTCTCTACGTGTTAATTGTAGAGTACGATGTATAGGCATGGTGACGAGTATCTATAAATCGGTGTCAAACATGCTCGTGAGTCTTGTGTTTTAAATTGTTATGACTCTGTTGTGGTTTATTATGACTCGCATGTTATCATCATCATCGTTCCCTTGCCGGGGTGTTTGGTTGATATAATTGTACTCTTGACGGGATATTATTGAGATATTATAGTTTTCTTGCAGGGGATGTTGTTGAGATATTAATGTGCCCTTGCCGGGAAGTTATTATGTTGCTCTTGTTCCCTCGCCGGGATTCTTTGTGTTTGTTGTTATTTTGTGAAATGGAGCGGGTGGTACGCCTACCATGAGATATAATAAAATGGGAGCGGGTGGTACGCCTACCACGAGTTTTAATAAAATGGGAGCGGGTGGTACGCCTACCACAAGATATGAGAAAGGGATCGGGCTGCATGCCTGCAACGAATTGTGAATTGAAAGTTAATCTGCCTATGTTTTCCTTGTCCTTGATAGTAGTTGGATATTGGTTCTCTATAATTCTCTGGATACTATATTTTACCTGTTATCCCCCGAAGCATGTTCCCCCTTCCCACTTTTAACTGTTTATCATGCTTTACTTTTCGCTATATATTTTATAACTACACAGGTTTATATGGTAGTCTGGTCTAGCCTCGTCACTACCTCGCTGAGGCTAGGCCAGACACTTACCAGTACATGGGATCGGTTGTGATGATGCTACACTCTGCACTATGTACAGATACCAGAGCAGCTTTCGAGCAGTAGCACTTGGGGAGCCAGCCTTCAGTCCACAGAGATCCCGAGGTAGCCCTACAGGCGTCCGCAGACCCGGTGTCTCTTCTATCTACTTATATGTTCTATTTTCATTTATATCTGAGATAGACTATATTTCTTTTCTTCAGACATCTATATGTAGTATTCATAGACAGTTCGTGAATATTGTGACACCAGTTTCTGGGTAGAGACATATGTTGGCTTTTCATATCGATTTTGGTATTATATTTGTCTAAGTCTTCCGCTTAAATTTTAGTCTTCCGCTATTATTTTACTATTTATCACCTGATATTACCAGTAGTTAAAAGTATTAAAAATGAAAAGGTTAAATATTCCTAAATTTCATGGCTTGCCTAGCTTCTACAAGTAGGTGCCATCACAACTCCTGAGGGTGGGAAATCCGGATCGTGACAAGTTGGTATCAGAGCTCTAGGTTACATACATCTCACAATTCATGGACAAGCTTAGTAGAGTCTGAGGGATCGGTACAGAGATGTCTGTATTTATCCCCCAGAGGCTACCGAGTTAGGAAAATTTCACATTTTTTCTTTCTTGTCGTGCGGTTTGGTTTCTCAATACTGATTGAATTCCTACTCTGTTCTTTCGCAGATGGTGAGAACACGCGCTTTCTCATCTACCAATCAGCAGCTTGAGCCCCCAGCAGTAGCACCCACGAGGGGTAGAGGGCGAGGCCAAGGCTGTGCTAGAGGCCGAGGCAGGGGAAGAGCTCAGCCAAGGGCAGCAACACCTGTAGCGGAGGTTCTTCAGGTCCCAGAGGGGTTTATTGCTACCCCAGTTCTTCAAGATTCTCTTATTCGATTAGTGGGCCTTATGGAGAGTGTCACCAGGGAAGGTTTAGTTCCTGTAGCACCAACCATCTCTTAGGATGGAGGAGAAGCCCATACTCCTGCTACTCGCACTCCGGAGAAGGTAGCTCCCTAGTTTCAGACTCCGGCAACTCAGCCAGTTGGAGCAGTTCAGCCGGGTGTGGTAGTTCAGACCGGTGATGGTTCAGCTATATCTGTCGTTGCATTGTGGAGATTGGATAGGTTCACCAAGCTTTTCACTACCACTTTTAGCGGTGCATCTATTGAGGATTTTGCCACATTTCGCTTATCTGGATCCGCCAAGACTTGGGGGAGGGATTATTGCGTAGCTCGACCAACAGGATTGCCAGCCTTGACCTGGGAGCAGTTCACACAGCTATTTTTGGAGAAGTTTCTCCCTATTACACAGTGAGAGGCCTATCGGAGGCAACTCGAGCGCCTCCAGCAGGGATCCATGACAGTCACCCAGTATGAGACCAGATTTATTGATTTGGCGTGCCATGCTCTTATCATACTTCCTACTGAGAGGGAGAGAGTGAGATGGTTCATTGATATACTCATTCTGCCGATTCGTCTTCAGATGGCTAGAGAGATTGGGAGCGAGATATCCTTCCAGGAGGCGGCCAATGTGGCCCAGAGAGTGGAGATGGTGCTATCACAGGGGGGTGGTCACAGGGCAGACAAGAAACCCCGTCAGTCAGACAGATTCAGTGGTGCCTCGTTTGGAGGCGGGATGTATGATAGAGGCCATCCTTCTAGGCCTTTTAGGTCAGCGCTCCAGGTTTCTCACGGCACTTCAGGTGGTCGTGGTCCTCAAATGCAGTATTCTGATCAGCAGTCCTATAGTGCACCACCAGCTCCTATCAGTGCACTGCCGCTTCAGAGCTTCCAGGGTTGTCAGCCCAGCAGCCGATGGCTTGTTTCACTTGTGGCAACATGAGGCACATTTCTAGGTATTGCCCTCGAGCACCGAGTGTCTCTCAGCATCAGGGTTCTCGTGTTATGGTTCAGGCACCAGTTGTTTCACAACCCACTCAGCCAGCTAGGGCTGGGGTTTGAGGTGAGAGAGGTGGAGATAGTGGTCCTAGAGGTGGAGCTCAGACCGCTAGAGATGGAGGCTAGCTAGTAGCAGGCCGTCCTAGTGATGTAGTTCTAGGGTAGTGGGCCCAGCCTTGATGTTATGCTCTTCCATCCAGGCCCGAGGTTGAGGCTTCAGATGTAGTTATTATAGGTACGGTTCTAGTTTATGATAGAGATGCTTCAGTGTTACTTGATCCAGGGTCTACATACTCATATGTGTCATCTTATTTTGCACCGTATCTGGTTATGCTGAGTGATTCATTGAGTGTTCCTATTTATGTGTCTACACCGGTAGGTGATTCTATTGTGGTTGATCGAGTCCATTATTCTTGTATCGTGGTGATTGGGGGTCTTGAGATCGTGTAGATTTGTTGCTTCTAGACATGGTCGATTTTGATGTTATATTAGGGATGGACTGGTTATCACCTTACCATGCTATCTTGGACTGTCATGCCAAGACTGTGACATCAGCCTTATCGGGTTTGCCTCGTTTAGAGTGGATAGGGACTCCTGGTCATTTTACCAGTAGTGTTATTTCTTATGTGAAGGCTCGGCGTATGGTCGAGAAGGGGTGTTTGGCCTATTTGGCTTATGTTCGTGATTCTAGTCCTGAGGTCCTTCCTATTGATTTTGTGCCTGTTGTTTGTGAGTTTCCTGAGTTATTCTTTTCAGACCTGCCGGGTATGCCACTCGACAGGGATATTAACTTTTGCATTGATTCGGCTCCGGGCACTCAGCCCATTTCTATCCCGCCGTATCGTATGGCCCCTCCTGAGTTGAAAGAGTTGAACGAACAATTGCAAGAGTTTCTTGAGAAAGGTTTCATTAGACCAGTTTTTTTCCTGGGGTGTGCCAGTGTTGTTTGTTAAGAAGAAGGATGGGTCAATGAGAATGTGTATTGATTACCGACAATTGAACTAGGTTACGATCAAGAATAAGTATCCGCTACCGAGGATTGATGATTTGTTCGATCAGCTTTAGGGTGACAAGGTATTTTCAAAGATTGATTTGAGATTTAGCTACCACCAGTTGAGGATTAGGGCATCCGATGTCCCTAAGACAGCTTTCCGCATTCGGTACGGGCATTATGAGTTCTTGGTGATGTCATTCGGGTTGACAAATGCTCCAGCAGCTTTTATGGATTTGATGAATCGAGTGTTCATGCCTTATTTGGATTCGTTCGTGGTAGCCTTTATTGATGATATTTTGATCTATTCCCACAGTCGGGAGGAGCACGAGCAGTATCTTAGAGTGGTTCTTCAAACCTTGAGGGATAGTCAGTTATATGCTAAGTTCTTGAAGTGTGAGTTCTGGTTGAGTTCAGTTGCATTTCTGGGTCATGTTGTGTCAGAAGATGGTATTCATGTTGATCCAAAGAAGATTGAGGCTGTTAAGAACTAGCCTAGACCAGCATCAGCTACAGAGATTCGGAGTTTCTTTGGATTGGCAGGCTACTATCGTCGGTTCGTGGAGGGATTTTCATCTATTGCAGTCGCGATGACCAAGTTGACCCAGAAGGGTGTCCAGTTCCGATGATCAGACAAGTATGAGGCGAGCTCTCAAAAACTCAAGAAAGCTCTAACTACAGCACCAGTGTTGGTTTTGCCCACAAGTTCAAGGCCTTATACAGTTTATCGTGATGCTTCTCGTATTGGAGTTGGTGCAGTGTTGATGTAGGATGGCAAGGTCATTGACTATGCTTCACGATAGTTGAATATTCATGAGCATAACTATCCGGTTCATGATTTGGAGTTGGCAGCCATTGTTCACGCATTGAAGATCTGGAGGCATTACCTGTATGGCATGGCATGTGAGGTGTTCACGGATCACAAGAGTCTTCAGTATTTGTTCAAGCAAAAAGAGTTGAATTTGAGGCATAGGAGGTGGTTGGAGTTGTTGAAGGATTATGATATCACCATCTTATATCATCCGGGAAAGGCCAATGTGGTGGCCGATGCTTTGAGTAGGAAGTCAGCATGTATGGGTAGTTTAGCTTATATTCCGGTCAGTGAGAGATTGCTTGCCTTGGATGTTCAGGATTTGGCCAATCAGTTCGTAAGGTTGGATGTTTCTGAGCAGAGGCATATGTTATCTTTACACAGTCGCTTGTTCTTCATCATTGGAGCGTGTGTGAGATCGGCAATATTATGATCCCCATTTGTGTGTCCTTAGAGAAACAGTGTAGCATGGAGGTGCCAAGCAGGTTACCCTAGATAACGATTGAGTTTTGAGATTAAAGGGTCGTGTTTGTGTGCCTAATATGGATGGACTCCGAGAGTTGATTTTAGAGGAGGCTCATAGCTCCCGGTACTGTATTCATCCGGGCGCCGCAAAGATGTATCAGGATTTGCGGCAACATTATTAGTGGTAGAGAATTAAGATGGATATCGTTGCATATATGGCTCGGTGTTTGAGTTGTCACTAGATCAAGTACGAGCATCAGAGGCCCGGTGATTCATTTCAGAGGATTGACCTTCCTAAGTGGAAGTGGGAAAAGATCACTATGGAGTTCATTACTGAACTCCCACAGACTCGGAAGAAGATCGACGCAGTATGGGTCATTATTGATAGGCTGACCAAGTCAGCGCATTTTATTCCTGTGGCAGTCTCCTATTCTTCTGAGAGGTTGACTGAGATCTACATTTGGGAGATTGTTTGCCTTTATAGTGTGCTCGTGTCTATCATTTCGGACCAAGGTACGCAGTTTACCTCGCATTTTTGGAGAGTAGTTCAGCGAGAGTTGGGCAAACGGGTTGAGTTGAGCACAACATTTCATCCCCAGATGGACGGGCAGTCCGAGCAGACTATTCAAATCTTGGAGGATATGCTCCGAGCTTGTGTTATTGATTTTGGAGGCGCGTGGGATCATTTTTTTTCTTTAGCAGAGTTTGCCTACAACAACAGCTACCAGTCAAGTATCCAGATGGCTCCTTATGAGGCTTTATATGGTAGGCGATGTCGGTCTCCGGTTGGATGGTTTGAGTCGAGGGAGGCTCGGTTGTTTGGTACGGATCTGGTTCAGGATGCCTTGGACAAGGTCAGGATCATTCAAGAGAGGCTTCGTACAACTTTGTCTAGGAAAAAGAGTTATGCTGACCGTAATGTTCGAGATTTGGCTTTCATGGTCGGTGAGCGGGTATTGCTTCGAGTGTCGCATATGAAGGGCGTGATGAGATTTGGGAAGAATGGCAAGCTTAGCCCTAGGTTTATTGGTCTGTTTGAGATTCTTGATCGATTGGGAGAGGTAGCTTATAGACTTGCATTGCCACCGAGCTTATCGGTCTTGCATCCATTGTTTCATGTGTCCATGCTTCGAAAGTATCACGGCGATCCATCCCACGTGTTAGATTTCAGCACTGTCCAGTTGGACAAGGACTTGTCTTATGAGGAGGAGTCGGTAGCTATTCTAGACCAGCATGTTCGTCAGTTGAGATCGAAGAGTTTTCCTTCTGTTCATGTTCAGTGGAGAGGTCAACCTTCTGAGAAATCGACCTGGGAGTTTGAGTCCGACGTGCGAAGCCGTTATCCCCATCTTTTCTCTAACTCAGGTACTTCCTTCTTCTGTCCGTTCGAGGACGAACGGTTATTTTAGAGGTGGAGAATGTGATGACCCAAAAGGTCATCACTTTTTTTTAAAGTAAATTCTTTATTTCCTAGTCCTTGAAAACCTCATTTATAGTCACCTCGATTTGCCAGTCCGGGCGCGTAGCTGGAAAGCTTAAATATGGAAATCTGTGAAAAATGATAAAATTTGGCTGATAAATGAATTAATTTAACTTCGGTCAACAATTTGGATAAACGGACCCGGACCTATGAATTGACGATCCCGGAGGGTCCATAGGAAAATACAGGACTTGGGCGTATGCCCGAAATCGAATTCCGAGGTCTCAAGCCCAAAAATTGAATTTTTTAAAGAAAATTATTTTCTAAAATTGTTTAAAGTATTTTGAAATGAAATTTTATTAGAACATGATGGTATCAGGCCTGTATTTTTGTTCTTACATATGGTTTAAGACGTTTATATAGAATTTGGTGAAAAAAATGGATGTCATTTGACGTGATTTGGACCTAAATTGCAAAAGTTGATGTTTTATGAAGATTGAGAAAAATTCTTTGATTTTGAAGTCTAATTCATTGTTATTGAGGTTATTTTGGCGATTTGATAGCACAGATAAGTTCTTATGATGTCATTGAGTTAGTGTTTATGCTTGGTTTGGAGTCCCTAGAGCTTGGGTGAGTTTCCGGTAGGTTCCGGGATGTCTTAGGCCCAAAACACAGATGTTGCAGGTTCAGAGAAATTTAAGATCTCTGAACCCACTAGTGAGGTCCCCGAGAAATCATGTGTGATCGCAGAAGGGGCCAATGCAGTCCGCAGTCGACTTTGTGTGGTGAACGGTGGAGGTCTGTGCGGCCACATTCGACTTTGTGCGGTCCGCACAGGGTCATTGGACTGCAGTATCCCCGGGAAGGGCTATGCGGCCGTAGTCTATTTTGTGCGGTCTGCACAGGGGGAATGGAATGAGTCATACGCCATGTGTGTGTGAGCTTTACTGTATACCATGATTCACTTTTGATGCCTAGAACTTGCCCCGTATGTTTGAAAAGCAAAATAGTAGTTTCATTCAGTCTAAGAAGTGATAAAGGCATTTCTTTGTTAAGCCAGACATATAAGCTTGTTTCTTTGGCAACCATAATGCGAACCTTACCCAAATGTTTGAATAGCCTTCTGTTTGAACCCTTTACCTCCCATAAGCATTTTAATTGTATTGAAATTATGCAAAATCAAGTGTGGAGTGGTGGTTTGATTTTTGAGTGGAACTGTTGGAATAGATAAAAGGTGTATTGTTTGGAAAAGGAAAAGAAGAAGCACCACTTAGAAAAAAAAAATAGAAAAAAATGAGTAAATGTAGTAATCTATAAGTGGTGGGTTGTTATAATTGCACCTAATGGATGGGATTGTTGTAAATAAGAAAAAAGTGGCGGAATGTTTGGTTGACATAAATATGGTTTGGAATGTTAATGTAATTGTATTAAAAAGTGCTTAGAGAGATTAGTCACTATATCCAAATATATACTACCCGTCCCTTAGCCTACATTACAACCAAATGAAGTCTTATTGATCTTAGACTGAGTAGGCTCGATTAGTAGAGTAGTACACTACGGGCAAGCCTATGGTGCATCTTTGTGGCATGTGAAGGTTCTATTTGAGAGTGAGCGAATTTTGTCTATCTAAGTTCCTAGTTGTTTTAAATATCATTATATGTGGAACTACTCTCTTTTGTGAATGTAAGGACATGTGATTTATGAAGGAAAGGCAAGTCTTGACTTCTGTGTGGAGTAGCTTGATATGAATATTGCACGGCACGTGAGAGTCAACTTTTGAGGCTAAGATTTTTCACTACTAGGCGTAACTTATGTGATTTGTTCTTGGTGTGATGCGTTAGGTAATATTGCTTAGAAAAGGAACCTCTATAGAGTATGGTGGATTGCTCGAGGACTAGCAATGATTTAAGTGTACGGTGTTGATAATAGGCTAGATTTATGTAATTTGGCGATTGTTTATCCCCCAGCTTGATTATGTTTCAATGTTATAATATAATTAAATGATGAAAAATGGGCTCTAATTGTAAATTTCACACATTGCGGGAGTGAGGATCTTGTATGAGGACTTAAAGTTGTGATTGGAGCTACATTGAAGCAAGAAAAACCATTGGGAGCTGAGTATGCAAGAAGACGAGAAAAAGGATAGATGAAATGGAGTCCTGGACTAGCGCATCCACTAGCGCGACTGCTAGGCAAGATGGTCGAGGGAGAATTGTATGGCATATGTGTGGCCATTAGCGAACCCACTAGCGCAGCTGCGCTAGCCCAGTTCTAAAATATTAATTTTCAGGGGTAAACTTGAAAGTCTGGGGGTAAATTCACTTAACCTATAGAAGGTCAAGCTCGCCCAAGGATTGATTATCAAGGTTTTCATAGCTTAGTGCAAGAAAAAGGAGAGGTAAGAGGAAAGGAGGATAATTCAACATTGAGTTCTTCCTTTCTTTCTTTTGTTTTTACGATTTGTGTTGAATTAGAATATTTTTGTGATGGCCACTAGTATGAGTAGCTAAATATTTAGTCTAGGGTTTTGATGGAACCTATTAAGGGTTGAACTTCTTGTTATGTTAATATAGTTTGCCCGGTTTAATCTCTATTCGTTCAACTACGTTCTTATTGTAGTTAATTGACATGATCCTCAATTAGTTGTACCTATTTAGTGTGCATAACTCGGGAGAGAGTGCATATTTAGGTCAATTGTTGAAAAACACCACTCCCAAAGTGTATGAGGGACAATAATTGCGGGTTTAAAGGCGGGATTAGGGATAACGAAGCCTTAGGTGCAACATAAAGTGAGTTGTAATGAATAAATTCAGCTAGCGTCACTCGGGAGAGAGCGTCTAGTAAATTATCGTGATTACTCCGGAGAGATTTACGGTTGTAATGACCCAGATTTCCCACCATCGGGAGTCGTGATGGCGCCTACTGTCGGAGCTAGGCAAGCCAAGCATTAAAACCTTTTCGGATAACAACACAACAGTGATGACAATAATAAACCTTTAAATAAAAGCGGAAGTCTTTCATAGCATAAATATCTGGAAACCAAAAATCGAAAGCTTAACATTTCACGACCCAAGACTAGAGTCGCTACCTCACGGACTACTAATGAATGTTACAAACAGGTCTGAATAGAAAAAATACATCGTGTCTGTCTCGGTATAATGAAAACAAACAAAAAATATGGAAAGGGACTCCGGCCTACGAATGCCAGCTAGGCTACCTCGTAGTCCCTAGACTGAAGTCAGCTCCCACTCAACATGCTATTGATGTGGTCCAAAAGTTGCTCCGGTACCGTGCTCTGTGCAAAAAGAACAGAAGTGTAGCATCAGCACAACCGACCCCATGTGCTGGTAAGTGCCTGGCCTAACCCCGGCGAAGTAGTGACGAGGCTAGACAGGAGTACCAAATCGACCTGTGCAGTTCAATATATACTTGTACAATAAAGGAAAGAATACCAAAACTAACAGTTAAAAGGGAGGGAAGCATGCTATGGGGGAGTACAATCCGAATATAAAAGTCATCAACTTAAATAAGAAACAGGGCACAACAATAATTAACAGAGATAAGAAATCTAACATTTGCACAACATCAACCTTCGTGCTTTTACTCTCGTCCTCACCCAAAGCAATCAAGTAAAATGCACGGCATCACCCTTCGTGCTTTCCTCACATAACTCTCATTTCATGGAACAGAATGATCCTTCGTGCAAATATAATCAAACATTGGCACGAATGACCCTTCTTGCATAATATATTCAACAATGGCACGGAATGTCCCTTTGTGCATAATATAATCAACAATGGCACGGAATGACCCTTCGTGCAAATATAATCAACGATGGCACAGAATGTCCCTTCGTGCAAATATAATCAACAATGGCACGGAATGACCCTTCGTGCATCATCACTCTTCCTCACCAAACAACAATCAAAACCAAATGGGCGAGTGAAATAAATAACAACAAGAAATGTCCCGGCAAGGGAAAAACACAATTAAACAGCTAAATTCCGGCAAGGGAGCAACAACAACAACTTACACATCCCGGCAAGGGAGATAATCACATCTCTTTTCAATTCTTTCATTTCTTACTCGATAGTATTTTATTGTTTGAGCCAACGCTCCAAAGAATTCACAATTCATAAATAATCTTCAAACTTCTCACATTATGTAGGAAATCATTAATTAGCTTGGAAGAGTCCCAAAGTATACCAAAACAAGTACAACCAAAAACCCACGGTCATGCTAGACACCGGTGTATAGATACTCGTCACCATGTCTATACACCGTACTCGATCATTTAGCAAATAACAATTAATAATACTCTAATCCTATTCCCTCAAGCTAAATTTAGATCAAACACTTACCTCAATTGCTCCAAAAATCCACTCAAGCCTCTAGTATAGCTTTACCCCTTGAATTCACCACAAAACCGCTCGAATCTAGTCACAAATTGCTTGAATGTATCAACAAATGCTAATTGAATCAACTTGAATGCATAAAAACGAATTTCCCAAAGTTTTACTAAAAATTTCCAAAAACGCCCCCACAAGTTCATATCTATGATTGTTTTGAAATCGGACCTCAAATTGAGGTCCAAATCCCCAATTTTTAAGAAAACCTAGGTTCTACCCAAAATCCCCATTTCCCCCATGAAAAACCTTGATTTTAAGATGAAAACATGATAAATGATGTTAAAGATTGAAGACATTAAGTGAAAATCAACTTACAAATGGATTAGAGGAGAAAGGGTTCTTGAAAAATCACCAATGGGTGTTTGGGTTTGAGAGATATGAAAAATGAGGCTTAAAAATCGTATAAGTATGAAAATTGCAGGGCTGCGGATGTGGGAATTGCGAACCCTGGGTTCGCAATTGCAAACCCATTAGACTTGGGAAATGCGAGAAAATAGTTCGCATTTGCGAACCCTGCCCAGATCCTAGTCTTCGCATTTGCGGAGTTTTGTTCGCATATGCGAAAAATTCTTCGTTTTCGCGATCCCAGGCGGACCTGGCTAACTTCGCATTTGCGAAGCAGACTTCGCATTTGCAAGACAGACTTCGCAAATGCGAAGCCTGCAGGTCTGAAGCACCTGTTGCAAAATCAGCAGCCCAAAGTTTAAGAAAAACAACTTGACACCTATCCAAGACTCACCCAAGCCCCCGGGGCTCCAAACCAAACATGCACACCACCTCAAAAACATCCTACGGACTTACTCGCACGATCAAATCGCCAAAATAACATCAACATCAAAGAATCAAGCCTCAAATCATCATTTTCATTTCAAACTTCACAAACTTCCAACTTTTGATATTTAGGTCCGAAACACGTCAAATGACGTCTGATTTCGACAAAACTTTACAGAAAGCGCTTAACACATATTTAAGACTTGTATTGGGAGTCAGAACCAAAATACGAGCCCGATACCATGGTCTTTTAATCAAATTTTCATTTCCATTTTTCTTAATAATTCCAGAAAAATAATTTCACAGAAAAATTCATTCCTCGGGCCTGGGACCTCGAAATTCGATTCCAGACATACGCCCAAGTCCCATATTTTTCTAAGGACCCTCCGGGACCGTCAAATCATGGGTCCGGGTCTGTTTACAAAAAATGTTGACCGAAGTCAACTTTAACCATATTAATATCAAAAATCATCATTGTTCACACAGAATTCATATTTAAGCCTTCCGGCTACACGTCCGGACTGCGCACGCAAATTGAGGCAAATAAGAGTGAGGTTTTCAAGGCCTCGGAAGCACGGAACGAATAAGAAAATGGGTGATGAGCCTTTGGATCGTCACATCCTCCACCTCTAAAACAACCATTTGTCCTCGAACAGAGAAAGGAAAGAAGTATTTGAGTCAGGAAATAGATGAGGATAATGGCTCTGCATATCAGACTCGGACTCCCAGGTCGATGCCTCAGGAGGCTGACCTCTCCACTAGACACACACTGAAGGAAAACTCTTCGACCTCAACTATCGAACTTGCCGGTCTAGAATAGCTACCGGCTCCTCCTCGTAGGACAGATCCTTGTCCAACTGGATAATGTTGAAATCTAAACGTGGGTAGGATCGCCGTGATACCTCCGAAGCATAGACACATAAAACACTGGATTCACGGCTGACAATCTAGGTGGCAAGGCAAGTCTGTAAGCCACCTCTCCCACACGGTCAAGAATCTCAAATGGGCCAATGAACCTAGGGCTAAGCTTGCCCTTCTTCCCAAATCTCATCACGCCCTTCATAGGCGACACTCGGAGCAAGACCCGCTCACCAACCATGAAAGCTACATCTTAAACCTTACGATCCGCATAACTAAATCTGTACCCAATAATCGAGCCTCTCCCGGCTCAAACCATCCGACTGGAGACCGACATTGCCTACCATACAGTGCCTCATATGGAGCCATCTAAATGCTGGACTAGTAGCTGTTGTTGTAGGCGAACTCTGCTAAAGGCAAGAACTGGTCCCACGAGCCTCCAAAATCAATGACACAGGCTCGGAGCATAACCTCCAATATCTGAATAGCCCTCTCGGACTGGTCGCCCGTCTGAGGGTGGAACGATGTGCTCAACTGAACCTGGGTGCCCAACTCCTACTGAACTTCCCTCCAGAAGTGCGAGGTAAACTGCGTACCCCGGTCCGAAATGATAGATGCCGGCACCCCATGAAGGCAAACAATCTCTCGGATGTAGATCTCAGCTAACCTCTCCAATGAATAGGTGGCTACAACAGGAATAAAATGCGCAGACTTGGTCAGCCTATCAACAATGACCCAAATAGCATGACACTTCTTCCGATTCATCGAAAGTCCAGTAACGAAATCCATGGTAGTCCTCTTCCACTTCCATTCGGGAAGCTCAATCCTATGAAATAACCCACCAGGTCTCTGATGCTCATACTTGAACTGCTAACAGTTCAAACACCGAGCCACATATGCAACAATATCTTTCTTCATCCTACACCACCAATAATGCTATCGCGAGTCTTGATACATCTTCGCGGCGCCCGGGTGAATAGAATACCGTGAACTATGGGCCTACGCTAAGATCAACTCTCGAATCCCATCGACATTGGGCACACAAACTCGCCCCTGTAACCTAAAAAACCCATCATCATCTAAGGTCACCCTCGTGGCTCCTCCACGCTGCACCATGTCTCTCAGGACAAATAAATGGGAATCAATAAATGGGAATCATCAAACTACCGCTCACGGATAAGATCCAATAATAAAGAACGAGCGAACGTGCAAGCTAACACTCTGCTAGGCTCAGAAATGTCCAACCTCACAAGACGATCGGCCAAAGCCTGAATATCCAAGGAAAGCGGTCTCTAGCTGACCAGAACATAAGCAAGACTACCCATGCTAGCGGACTTCCTAATCAATGCATTGGCCACCACATTGGCTCTCCCCGGGTGGTACAAAATTGTAACATCATAATCTTTGAACAACTCAGACCACCTCTTCTGCCTCAAATTCAACTCCTTTTGCTTGAACAAGTACTGATGGCTCTTGTGATCCGCATACACCTCGCACGTCACACCATATAAGTAATGCCTCCAAATCTTCAAAGCATGAACAATGGCTGCCAACTCTAGATCATGGACCGGATAATTCTTCTCGTGGATCTTCAATTGCCTCGAAGCATAAGCTATGACTCTGCCATCCTGCATCAATACTGCACCAAGCCCAATATGGGAAGCATCACAATAAACTGTATAAGGCCCTGAACCTATGGGCAAAACCAATATCGGTGCCGTAGTCAGAGCTGTCTTGAGCTTCTGAAAGCTCTCCTCACACTCGTCTGACCACCTGAATTGGGCACCCTGCTGGGTCAATCTGGTCATCGGGGTTGCTATAGATGAAAACCCCTCCATGAACCGATGGTAATAACCTACTAACCCTAAGAAACTCCAAATCTCGGTCGCTGAAGCTGGTCGGGGCCAATTCTTGACTGCCTCAATATTCTTCGGGTCTACCTGAATACCCTCTGCTGATACAACATGACCCAGAAATGCAAACGAACTCAACCAGAACTCGCACTTCAAGAACTTAGCATACAACTGACTATCCTTCAGAGTTTTAAGAACCACTCTGAAGTGCTGCCCGTGCTCTTCCTGGTTGCGGGAGTACACCAGAATATCATCAATAAAGACTATCATGAACATGTCTAGATAAGGCCTGAACACTCGGTTCATCAACTCCATAAATGCTGCGGGGGCATTGGTCAACCCGAATGACATGACCAAAATCTCATAATACACATACCGAGTGCAAAATGCTATCTTTGTGACATCAGACGCCCTGATCCTCAGCTGATGGTAGCCAGATCTCAAGTCTATCTTTGAGAACACCTTTGCACCCTGAAGTTGATCAAACAGATCATCAATCCTCGGCAGTGGATACTTATTCTTTATCGTCACCTTGTTCAATTGCCGTTAATCAATGCACATTCTCATCGATCCATCCTTTTTCTTCACAAATAACATCAGCGCACCCCAAGGAGAAACATTGGGCCTGATAAAACCCTTTTCTAGTAAATCTTGTGACTGGTCCTTTAACTCCTTTAACTCTGGAGGGGCAACGAAATAGAAATGGGCTGTGTGCCTGGGGCCAGATCAATACAGAAATCAATATCCCTATCGGGCGGCATACCCGGTAGGTCTGAAGGGAAAACCTTTGGGAACTCCCGAATAATAGGAACGGAGTCAATAGAAGGAACCTCCGTGCTGGAATCACGAACATATGCCAAATAAGCTAAACACCCCTTCTCGACAATGCGTTGAGCCTTAACATATGAAATAACACTGCGGGTGTCCTGACCTGGGGTCCCTCTCCACTCCAATCGGAGAAAATCTGGCAAAGCCAAGGTTACGGTCTTGGCGTGACAATCCAAGATAGCATGATACGGGGACAACCAATCCATCCCCAATATAATATTGAAATCCACCATGTCTAAAAGCAATAAATCAACACGGGTCTCAAGACCCTCAAATACTACTGCATAGGAACGATGATCTCGGTCGACCACTATAGAATCGCCCACAAGTATAGATACATAAACAGGGATACCCAAAGCATCACTAGGCAAAGCCAAGTAGGGTACAAAATAAGACGACACATATGAATACGTAGACCCAGGGTCAAAAAGCACTGAAGCATCCCTATCACAAACCAGAATAGTACCTATAATAACAGCATCGGAAGACTCAACCTCTGGCCTGGCTGGAAAAGCATAACACCGGGGCAGATCCCCACCTCCTTGAACCATGTCCCTGGGACGATCGACTACTGGCTGACCCCTACCTCTGCCGGTCTGAGCTCCACCTCTACGGTCTCTACCGCCACCACTATGATCCCTACCCTCGCCTCTAGCTGGCTGTGTGGGCTATGGATCACTTGCTGCCTGAATCATGGGGCGAGAACCCTGCTGCTGAGAGCTGCCCGAGGCTCAAGGGATAAACCTGACAATATGACTGGGGTCACCACAACCATAACAAGACCTCGGCAGCTGTGACTGCTGGCCCTGTCGACCCAAATGTCCTCCCCTGAAGCTCTAAAGTGGGGGTGCACTGATAGGCTATTGATCTGAATAGTACTGCTGAGAACCACCACTGCCTGGAGTACCATCTCTATCCGACAATTGACCACCTCCCCGTGAGAGGTCCATCTCTACTCTACGGGCCACATTGGCCGCCTTCTGAAGGGATATATAACTACCAACTCCCATAGCCATCTGGAGACGGATCAGCTGAATTAGTCCATCAATAAATCTCCGGACCCTCTCTCGGTGGGGAGCATCACAATAGCATGGCGTGCCAAGTCAACAAATCAAGTCTGATATAGTGTAACTGTCATGGAGCCCTGCTGGAGGCGCTCAAACTGCCTGTGAAGTGCCTCCCCCTGAGTGACTAGTAGAAACTTCTCCAAAAACAACTCCGTGAAATGATCCCATGTCAAAGCTGGAGACCCTACTGGTCTAGATAGGCAAAAATCCCTCCACCAAGTCTTGGCGGATCCTGCAAGCCGGAAGGCGGCAAAATTGACCCCATTGGTCTCCACTATACCCGTGGTCCTAAGGATCTCATGACAGCTGAATAGGAAATCCTGTGGATCCTTTGACGAAGCACCGCTGAATATGGGGGTGAAGAGCTTGGAGAACCAATCAAGTCTATACAAAGCATCCGAAGACATAGCCGCTCCATCGCTGGCCTGAGTTGTAATACCTGGCTGAGCTGCCACAATTGGCTGAACCACTGGGACATGAGCCTGGGGATCTACCTGCTCCGGAGTACGTGTAGCAGGAGTCTAAACCCCCTCTCCAGCCTGAGAAGTGGCTGGTGCTACTGGCAGCAAAACCCGCTCTAGTAACACTATCCATAAAGCCTGCTAATCTTACTAGAGCGTCCTGAAGATCCGGGGTGACCATGACCCCTCCTGGGACCTGAGTTGGGTCCACTGGAGCTGCTGGGGCTGGAACCTCCTCATCATAGTCAATATGAGGCTCCACCTCTGGGACCGCTGCCCGAGGCTGAGCTCTGCCCCTGCCTCAGCCTCTGGCATAGCCTCTGCCTCTGCCCCTCGCAGGAGCTACTGCTAGGGGCTCGGGCTGCTGCGCAGTAGAAGAAGAAAGGGACTCCAGCCTGCGAACGCCAGCTAGGCTACCTCGTAGTCCCTCGACTGAAGTCAGCTCCCACTCAACGTGCTACTGTTGTGGTCTAAAAGTTGCTCCAGTACCGTGATCTGTGCAAAAAGCACAAAAGTGTAGCATCAGCGCAATCGACCCCATGTGCTGGTAAATGCTTGGCCTGACCCCGACGAAGTAGTGACGAGGCTAGATAGGACTACCAAATCAACCTGTGCAGTTCAATATATACTTGCGCAATAAAGTAAAGAAAACCAAAACTAACAGTTAAAAGGGAGGGAAGCATGCTATGGGGGAGTACAATCCGAATATAAAAGTCATCAACTTAAATAAGAAATAGGGCATAACAATAATTAACAAAGACAAGAAATCCAACAGTTGCACGGCATCAACCTTCGTGATTTTACTCTCGTCCTCACCAAAGGCAATCAAGTAAAATGCACGGCATCACCCTTCGTGTTTTCCTCGCATAACTCTTATTTCATGGCACGGAATGATCCTTCATGCAAAGATAATCAAACTTGGCATGGAATGACCCTCCGGGCATAATATAATCAACAATGGCATGTAATGTCCCTTCGTGCATAATATAATAAACAATGGCACGGAATGACGCTTCATGCAAATATAATCAACAATGGCACCGAATGTCCCTCGTGCAAATATAATCAACAATGGCACGGAATGACCCTTCGTGCATCATCACTCTTCCTCACAAAACATCAATCATAACCAAACAGGCGAGGGAAATAAATAATAATAAGAAATGTCCCTGCAAGGGAAAAAACACAATTAAATAGTTGAATCCCGACAAGGGAGCAACAACAACAACTTACACATCCCGGCAAGGGAGATAATCACATCTCTTTCCAATTCTTTCATTTCTTACTCGATAGTATTTTATTGTTTGAGCGAACGCTCCAAAGAATTCACAATTCATAAATAATCCTCAAACTTCTCACATTATGTAGAAAATCATTAATTAGCTTGGAAGAGTCCCAAAGTATACCAAAACAAGTACCAACAAAGACCCACGGTCATGCTAGACACCGGTGTATAGATACTCGTCACCATGCCTATACACCGTACTCGATCATTTAGCAAATAACAATTAATAATACTCTAATCCTATTCCCTCAAGCGAAATTTAGATCAAACACTTACCTCAATTGCTCCAAAAATCCACTCAAGCCTCTAGTATAGCTTTACCCCTCGAATTCACCACAAAACCGCTCGAATCTAGTCACAAATTGCTTGAATGTATCAACAAATGCTAATTGAATCAAATTGAATGCATAAAAATAAATTTCCCAAAGTTTTACTCAAAAATTCCCAAAACGCCTCCGGGCCCATGTGGTCAAAACCCGAGGTTCAAACCAAAAATCGGTTACCCATTCCCCCACGAGTTCATATCTATGATTTGTTTTGAAATCGGACCTCAAATAGAGGTCCAAATCCCCAATTTTTAAGAAAACCTAGGTTCTACCCAAAATCCCCATTTTTCCCCATGAAAAACCTTGATTTTAAGATGAAAACATGATAAATGATGTTAATGATTGAATAAATTAAGTGAAAATCAACTTACAAATGGATTGGAGGAGGAAGGGTTCTTGAAAAATCGCCAATGGGAGTTTGGGTTTGAGAGATATGAAAAATGAGGCATAAAAATCGTATAAGTATGAAAATTGTAGGGCTGCGGATGTGGGAATTGCGAACCCATTAGACTTGGGATATGCGAGAAAATAGTTCGCATTTGCGAACCCTGCCCACATCCCAGTCTTCGCATTTGCGGAGTTTTGTTCGCATTTGCGATGTCCGCATTTGCGAAAAACTCTTCGCTTTTGCGATTCCAGGCGGACCTGTCTAGCTTCGCATTTGCGAAGCAGACTTCGCATTTGCGATACTCGCATTTGCGAGATGCGAAGCCTGCAGGTCTGAAGCACCTGTTGCAAAATCAGCAGCCCAAAGTTTAAGAAAAACAACTCGACACTTATCCAAAACTAACCCGAACCCCCGGGGCTCCAAATCAAACATGCACTCCACCTCAAAAATATCATACGGACTTACTCGCGTGATCAAATCGCCAAAATAACATCAAAATCAATGAATCAAGCCTCAAATCATCATTTTCATTTCAAACTTCATAAACTTCCAACCTTTGATATTTAGGTCCGAAACACGTCAAATGACGTCCAATTTTGACCAAACTTTACAAAAAGCGCTTAACACATATTTAAGACTTGTACCGGGCGTCGGAACCAAAATACGAGCCCGATACCATGGTCTTTTAAGCAAATTTTTATTTTCATTTTCCTTAATAATTTTAGGAAAAATAATTTCACAGAAAAATTCATTCCTCGGGCCTGGGACCTCGGAATTCGATTCAGGGCATACGCTCAAGTCCCATATTTTTCTACGGACCCTCCGGGACCGTCAAATCACGGGTCCGGGTCTATTTACCAAAAATGAACCGGTGACTTAGGGCACCATAAAATTATTCCAAGTGGTGACTCTAAATAAATAAAATAATCCCATTTCGATTAATTTCACTTAAATTGAAAAAAACTCTCTATATCCCTTTCGGATAAAAAGGAGATGCGACAATAATTATTAAAAAATTAGCGACAAAAGATATAATTATTCCAAGTGTTTGTTTTTGTTTTGTGATGAGAGCGGGTGGTACGCCTACCACAAGATATAATGAAATGGGAGTGGGTGTTACGCCTGCCACGAGATATAACAAAATGGAAGCGGGTGGTACACCTACCACGAGATACAATAAAATGGGAGTGGGTGGTACTCCTACCACGAGATATAATAAAATGAGAGTGGGTGGTACGCCTACCACGAGATTTAATAAAATGGGAGCGGGTGTTACGCCTACCACAATATATGAGAAATAGGATTGGATTGCATGCCTGCAATGAAATGTGAATTGAAAGTGAAATCTGCCTTTGTTTTCCTTATCCTTGATAGTAGTTGGATATTGGTTCTCTATAATTCTCTAGATACTCTGTTTTACCTGTTATTCCCCGAAGCATGTTTCCGCTTCCCACCTTTAACTGTTTATCCTGCTTTAGTTTCCGCTACATCTTTTATAACTACACGGGTTTATATGGTAGTCTGGTCTAGCCTTGTCACTACCTCGCTGAGGTTAGGCCAGACACTTACTAGCTCATGGGATCGGTTGTACTGATGCTACACTCTGTACTATGTGTAGATACCGGAGCAGCTTTCGAGAAGTAGCACTTGGGGAGTCAGCCTTTAGTCCACAGAGATCCCGAGGTAGCCCTGCAGGCGTCCGTAGGCCCGGTGTCTCTTCTATCTACTTATATGTTCTGTTTTCATTTATACCCGAGACAGACTGTATTTCTTTTCTTTATACATCTGTGTCACGACCACGATCCAGGTCGTGATGGCGCCTAACACAATTTCTAGGCAAGTCCGACCAATCAATACTCACAACCCAATCACGAATCCCATTACCGAGTAACAACATGAAACTAGCAGTTTGTCAAGTCTATTGACCGAATAATTTAAATAGAAACAACATGAAACACTGACATAACCAACATCTCCCAAAGACCTGGGGTCACGAGTCTAAAGCCTCTAGGATAACAAAGTAGCAAATTTAGTTCTAAAATGAGGAAAGATAAAAAGGATATGGGGAGGAGTCGGGTCCTGCGGACGTCAGGCATCTACCTCGACAACTCCTGGACACTCTGGGAAGCAGCAAACAGCTCGACTAAGCTCCCGAAACACCTGAATCTGCACACATGGTGCAGGGAGTACAGTTAGTACTTCCAACTCAGTGGTAATAGACATATATAATGGCTGAAAATGAGAAATCCCAAGATATTACAATGCAAATCTATAAACAATAATTCAACACATTTAACGGCGGAACAACAGCAAGCAATAACAAGTAAAACAGATAGATATCGATGTATGAATGCAATGCAATACACATGACCGTTGCGGCGCGCAGCCCGATCCATTTGGGTACCCACGCTCACGGTAGGGGTTCAGACTCCGGAGGGGCTCCTACAGCCCAAGCACAATATCATCGTAGCATTCACTACGGCGTGCAGCTCGATCCACACTCAGTCCAGATATATGCATGTAAGCCACATAGGCACAGTCAAGTTTATCATTTTCAGTTCCAATTATTAGGAATTATAGATTAAGTTTTTAAAACTTTAGAAATTTACTAATCATTTCGAGACAGTATTTAACTCAGGACTGATATCATGAAAACATGCTAAGCATCATGAAAACAGTGATAATAATCCCTATAGGGTCTAAATAATTGGCACGCAACCCAAATATACTCATAACAATCCAAGTAGGATGTTTACCTATTAATTTCTAGTCAACAACACAATATGAACATCACTCGGGACTAAGCCATAGTCCCCGATCACAAACGATCTCGCACTCACCGTGGAGTATGTGTCTCGCCTCGATATAGCATCACCGTGTGATATACCGGATTTTAAAACCCTCAGGTCATCATCTACATCTATTACTCACCTCAAACCGGCCACAATACTAGTCCACTATGCCTTTTTCTCTCGAATCCACCTCCTCGCACGTCGAATCTGGCCAAAACCACAATGAATATATTACAATAGGCTAAAGAAACACAACCCAATCAAAAGAACTCGAAAAACACCAAAAAAAATCTCAAAGTTGGCAAAACCCGAGCCGTGGGCCCACTTTTCAAAAAATTATGAAATTTACATCACCGGATTCCTCATCTCGCCACGAGTCCGTACATATAAAATTTACCAAAATCGGAGTTCAAATGCTCCCTCAAATCCCTAGTTAACTCTCTTAAGTTTCAAGGCCTAACCTCCATTTTTAACCTTTAATTCCTTGGGTTTTCAGTGCTAATCCATGTTTATACACCATAATATCATAATCTAAGTCCAAGAATCTATACCTGATGATAGCCCTTGAAACCCTCTTCAAAAATTGTCCAAAACCCTTTTAGTCCGAAATGAAAATGTTGAGTTCTTTTTAAAATTCGCGAAGATGAAATTAATACCCTCTGAACAGCAATTTTCGCTTCTGCGATGGCTTTGTCGCTTCTGCGACACCGCTTTTGCGGTTCTTTATCTGCTTCTGCGGTTCTTTGATTTTTACCCAGGAACGCTTCTGTGGTCAACCAATCGCAAATGCAATACCGCTTCTGCGATCCGCATGTCCGCTTTTGCGGAACCTTCCAAGCCTCCTCCTTTCGCTTCTGCGACTTCCCCTATCGCTTCTGCGGAACCGCTTCTACGGTCCATTTCCGTAGAAGCGAAAATACCAGATATCAGATCCTTCAGCAAATCCTTAAACTCCAAATTTCATAACGTTAGCCACCCGAAATCACCCCGAGGCCCCCGAGACCTCAACCAAAAGTACCAACACAACTTAAAACATTATTCAAACTTGCTCGAACCGTCAAAATACTATAGTTGACATCAAAATCATTTCCTCAAATCAAAGCCTAAGTTCAACCAAAACTTCCAAAACTTGCATTCGATCAAAAACCCGACCAAACAATGTTCGAATGACCTGAAATTTTGCACACATATCCAAAATTACCTAACAAAGCTACAGAAACTCTCGGAATTGCATTCCGACCCTCGGATCAAAATCTCACCTATCAATCGGAATCCGCCAAAATTCAAACTTCGCCAAGTCAAGCCTAATTCTACACCGGACCTCCAAATTCAATTCCGATCGCACTCCTAAGTCACAAATCATCCCCCGAAGCTAACCAAATCACCGGAATTCACATCCGAGCCCTCTAACTATATAGTCAACTTCCGGTTGACTTTTTCAAAACAAACTCACCTCTAAGAGGCTAAGTGTCTGATTTTCAACTAAAACCAATCCAATTCTACCCGATCAACTCAAATACTGATATTGAAACATAGAACAACATAATATGGGAAAAACGGGGCGATAACTCACATGACGACGAGCCGGATCGTCACAATCTGTATGTAGTATTCATAGACAGTCCATGAATGTTGTGACACCGGTTTTTGGGTAGAGACATATGTTGGCTTTTCGTATCGATTTTGGTATTTTTTTTCTAAGTCTTCCGCTTAAATTTTTGTCTTCCGCTATTATTTTACTATTTATTACCTGATATTAGCAGTAGTTAAAAGTATTAAAAATGAAAAGGTTAAATATTCCTAAATTTTGTGGCTTGCCTAGCTTCTACGAGTAGGTGCCAGCACGACTCCCGAGGAAGAAAAATTCGGGTCGTGAAAATTTGCGACCCACTCAGCTTTAGTCATCATCGCATTTGCGATAAAATAGTCACATTTGTGACTCAGGCTGCCAGGTCCATTCTTCGCATTTGCCAAAAAGGGACTTTCGCAATTACCACCAATATTTCGCATTTGCGAAAAGGGCCAGCCCAGGCTTGGTTCGCATTTGCGAGGCCTGGGTTGCAATTACCAAGCCTGAGAACTTCACAATTGCGAATCCTGGTCTCGCAGCGAGACCAGAGGCCTGGGCAAAAATACCAGACACCAACACTTGATCATAAGTCCGATTTTCACCCCGTGGCCTATCTGACACTCACCCGAGCCCTCGAGGCTTAGAGCCTAATATGCACACCAACCTAAAAATATCATACGGACTCGCTCGTACATTCAAATCACTAAAATAACATCAACAACTATGAATTTAATATCAAAATCATGAAATTTCTTAAGAACTTCAAAATTTTCAATTTTCTCAAATACGATCTGATTTACGTCGTTTCAAGTCCGTTTCTTATTAAATTGTATACACATATCTTAAATTATATATAAGACCTGTACCAGATGTCGAAACTAAAATACGGTCCCTGTACCATCAAGTTTTAATCACATTTCATTTCCAAAACTCATAATTAATTTCAGGAAATAATTTTCTTTAAAAATTCATTTCTCGGGCTTGGGACCGCGAAATTCGATTCTGGACATACGCCCAACTCCCATATTTTTCTACAGACCTCTCGAGACTGTCAAATCACGGTTCTGGATCTGTTTACCTAAAATATTAACCAATTTAAATTAATTCATTTTAAAGTCAAAATTCACCTTTTCCACAGATTTTCACATATGGGCTTTCTGGCTACACACCCGGACTGTGCACGTAAATCGAGGTAAGATAAAAAGAGGTTTTTAAGGCCTCGAAATGCAGAATTTTATTTTAAAACAAGTAATGACCTTTTGGGTCATCACATATTGATATCATACTGAAACGAATGGCTCCATGTGGTGGACTAAGCTTTGATAGATCAATTATATCCAAAAGGGGCAAGAGTTCACTAAGCTGTTAATTTCAGAAAAATTGTAATAGAATTAGTTGATGTTTTCCCTTTAAAAAAATAGAATTCTGGTGTAATAGATTAGCTATTAATGTAGTAATTTATGTGTTAAAGGACTACAATATAGTTTTTTGATTTTTAAATGCCTTTACATTATTTATTGTAGTTAAATAGATTTTTGAATTCATGTATTGTGATTAATATCATCATTTATTAAAAGGAATTAGTAGTAGTTCTCTTTATGATTATAATTTGTAATGCTGAAACAATTCAGGCTATGGGCTGAAAGTTAAAACAAGACTTTGCCTTTGTGATTCAGTTTGGGCCAGACTTGTGGTTTGACCTAGTTTGAAAAATGTATAAAACGGGTCCGCGCCTAGGCCATTGGGCCTCGGAATTAAGCCCAATAGCTTGATCCTAGCTATGGGCTTACCCTGTTGTACTCTAAAGTAAACTCATTTCTTTTTTAAGTATTGAAAATCACATGTAGTATAATTAATTTCAAAACTCGATACATTGTAATGAATTGAATTATAGCTTTGAACAAATGTGTACTTCGGGTGAATTTTATTGGTATTGAACACAAATGCATAATAGGCCCAATCATTTAAGAGTAGCGACAGGGCCAGCCTTGACCAAATAACCATTTGGTCTGTTTCATCTTGTGTTTTGAATTTGTAATCATTAGAACTAGATTTTCCCAGAGATAGTTGGTAATTTTTATCATTAAACACTCTGTAGATTCTTATAACAATCAAAATTAGTTTAGTAAAACCTGAACATTCGTAGCATGTTTTAGGCATGATTAATCGTGATTATGGGTATGGTCCCCATGACATAGTTACGATGCCTAATTTTTAAAATTCGGGTGAGAATTCCATGTAACTCGATTATAACAACTTCAAACATTAACAAAAATAAACATGTCGCAAATTATGGGTGCATTTTATGTAGCGTCATTTGCGATGTGCTCCAAAACAAACAAGTGTACGACAATCGTAAATTGTTCTAGAAATAATTCCATAAATAAATAAAAGTGGTTGGAAAAGTTAAAATGCACAATAGGTTTAGAACATATAATAAATCAGATAATTAGGTAGATTATTAATAGTTAAGCGACCATGCTAGAACCACGGGACCCAGGAATGCCTAACACTTTCTTCCGGGTTAACAAAATTCTTTACCTAGTTTTTGTGATTTCGCATTCTTTTAAATGAAATCAAATTTTCCTCGATTTTAGATTTAAAATGAACCGGTGACTTAGGACACCATAAAATTATTCCAAGTGGTGACTCTAAATAAATAAAATAATCCCATTTCGATTAATGTCACTTAAATTAAAAAAAACTCCCTATATCCCTTTCGGGTAAAAAGGAGATGTGACAATAACTATTAAAAAATTAGCGGCAAAAAATTCATAATAAAATACGTAATCTATATACAACAGATAAAATAAATAAGAAAATGAGAAAGAAGGAGATATTGAAAAAATAAATAAATGAGAAAGCTTAAAGTATCATATAATTAGGGGTGTGCATGAGTCGGGTTGGTTCGGATTTTACAATTACCAAAAACCAATTGTGTCGGGTTATTAAACCTAAAGATCAAACCAAACCAAAAGGACTCGGGTTTTCTCGATTTTTTGGGGGTTTTCTCAGTAAAATCTTGGTAGAGCAAAATATATAGCTTGTGCTCAAATATTTCGTTAATCCTAGTAAGATACAACTATATAAAGTATTTTCCAAGAAAATAATACAAAATATGAGATGTGTCATAGCTTATCCTAAAATATTCAACAATAAAGACAATAAAATTATGCAATATAAATATTGCAAATTAAGAAACCATAATAAAAATAAACATAATCTAAAAGTACTAAGTCATACTAAAATAAGTAAACTAATAAGGAGTATTGATAATGGGCTAGATTTATGTAATTTGGCGATTGTTTATCCCCCAGCTTGAATATGTTTCAATGTTATAATATAGTTAAATGATGAAAAATAGGTTCTAATTGTCAATTTCACACGTTGCGGGAGTGATGAGCTTGTATGAGGCCTTAAAGCTGTGATTAGAGCTACATTGAAGCAAGAAAAACCCTTAGGAGCTGAGTACACGAGAAGACGAGAAAAAAAATAGATGAAATGAAGGCCTGGACTAACGCGCCCACTAGCGCGACCACGCTAGCCCAAATGGTCGAGGCAGAATGGTAAGGCATATGCACGGCTATTAGCGCTCCCTCTAGCGCAGCCGCGCTAGCCCAGTTCCGAAATATTAATTTTCAGGGGTAAACTTGGAAGTCTGGGGTAAATTCACTTAACCTATAGAAGTTCAATCTCGCCCAAGGATTGATTTCAAGGTTTTCATAGCTTAGTGCAAGAAAAAGGAGAGGCAAGAGGTAATGAGGATAATTCAACATCGAGTTCTTCCTTTCTTCCTTTTATTTTTAGGATTTGTAATGAATTTGAATATTGTTGTGATGAACACTAGTATGAATAGCTAAATATTTAGTCTAGGGTTTTGATGGAACCTATTGAGTATTGAACTTCTTGTTATGTTAATATAGTTTGCCCGGTTTAATTTCTGTTTGTTCAACTACATTCTTATTGTAGTTAATTGACAGGATCTTCAATTAGTTGTACCTATTTAGTGTGCATAACTCGGGAGAGAGTGCATATTTAGGTCAATTGTCGAACAACACCACTCCAAAAGTATATGATGGATCAATATCTGCGGGTTTAAAAGCGGGATTAGGGATAACGAAGCCTTGGGTGCAATCTAAAGTGAGCTGTAATGAATAAAGTCAGTTACGTAACTCAGGAGAGAGCGGCTAGTAAATTATCGTGATTACTCGAGAGATATTTACGGCAATAATAGTGATCATGATTGATAGAGATGATTAGGTAATTCTATATGACACATAATGTGAGGTAAACTGCGTACCTTGATCCGAAATGATAGATGCCGGCATCCCATGAAGGCGAACAATCTCTCGGATGTAGATCTCAGCTAACCTCTCCGATGAATAGGTGGCTGCAACAGGAATAAAATGTGCCGACTTGGTCACCCTATCCACAATGACCCATATAGCATCAAACTTCTTCCGAGTCATCCGAAGTCCAGTAACAAAATCCATAGTTATCCTCTCCCACTTCTACTCGGGAAGCTCAATACTCTGAAACCAACCACCCGGTCTCTGATGCTCATACTTGACCTGTTGACAATTTAAACACCGAGCCATATATGCAACAATATCTTTCTTCATCCTACGCCACCAATAATGCTGCCGCAAATCCTGATACATCTTAGCGGAGCCCAGATGAATAGAATACCGTGAACTATGGGCCTCCGCTAAGATCAACTCTCGAATCCCATCGACATTGGGCACACAAACTCGCCCCTGTAACCTCAAAACCCCATCATCATCTAGAGTCACCTTCATGGCACCTCCACGCTACACCGTGTCTCTCAGGACACACAAATGGGGATCATCAAACTGCCGATCACGGATACGCTCCAATAATGAAGAACGAGCGACCGTGTAAGCTAACACTCTGCTAGGTTCAGAAATGTCCAACCTCACCAGCCAATTGGCCAAAGCCTGAATATCCAAGGCAAGCGGTCTCTGGCTGACCGGAACATAAGCAAGACTACCCATGTTGGCGGACATCCTACTCAATGCATCGGCCACCATATTGGCTCTCACTGGGTGGTACAAAATAGTAACATCATAATCTTTCAACAACTCCAACCGCCTCTTCTGCCTCAAATTCAACTCCTTTTGTTTGAACAAGTACTGAAGGCTCTTGTGATCCGTGTACACCTCACACGTCACACCATATAGATAATGCCTCCAAATCTTCAAAGCATGAACAATGGCTACCAACTCTAAATCATGGACCGGGTAGTTCTTCTCACGGACCTTCAATTGCCTCGAAGCATAAGCTATGACTCTGCTGTCTTGCATCAATACTGCACCAAGCCCAATACGGGAAGCATCACAATAAACTGTATAAGGCCCTGAGCTTGTGGGCAAAACCAATATCGATGTCGTAGTCAGAGATGTCTTGAGCTTCTGAAAGCTCTCCTCACACTCGTCTGACAACCTGAACTGGGCATCCTTCTGGGTCAATCTGGTCATCGGGGCTGCTATAGATGAAAACCCTTCCACGAACCGACGATAATAACCTGCTAACCCAGAGAAACTCTGAATCTCAGTTGCTGAAGCTGGTCGAGGCCAATTCTTGACTGCCTTAATCTTTTTCGCGTCCACCTGAATACCTTCTGCTGATACAACATGACCCAGAAATGCAACTGAGCTTAACCAGAACTCGCACTTCGAGAACTTAGCATACAACTTACTATCCTTCAGAGTCTGAAGAACCACTTTGAGGTACTGCTCGTGTTCCTCCTGGCTGCGGGAGTACACCAGAATATCGTCAATAAAGACTAACACAAACAAGTCTAGACAAGGCCTGAACACTCGGTTCATCAACTCCATAAATGATGCAGGGGCATTGGTCAACCCGAATGACATAACCAAAAACTCATAATGCTCATACCGAGTGCGAAATGCTGTCTTAGGGACATCCGATGCCCTAATCCTCAGCTGATAGTAGCCATATCTCAACTCTATCTTTGAAAACACCTTTGCACCCTGAAGCTGGTCAAACAAATCATCAATCCTCGGCAGTGGGTACTTGTTCATTATCGTCACCTTGTTCAATTGCCGGTAATCAATGCACATCCTCATCGACCCATCCTTTTTCTTCACGAATAACACCGGCGCACCCCAAGGAGAAATACTAGGCCTGATAAAACCCTTCTCTAGCAAGTCTTGCAACTGGTCCTTTAACTCCTCCAGCTCTAGCGGGGCCATACGATACGGCATAATAGAAATGGGTTGCGTGCTTGGGGCCAGGTCGATACAGAAATCAATATCTCTGTCGGGCGGCATACCCGGCAGATCTGAAGGGAAAACCTCTGGGAACTCCCAAACAATAGGAACAGAGTCAATAGAAGGAATCTCTGTGCTGGAATTGCGAACATATGCCAAATAAACTAAACACCCTTTCTCGACCATGCATCGAGCCTTAACATATGAAATAACACTGAGGGTGGCATGCCCTGGGGTCCCTCTCCACTCCAATTGGGGTAAATCTGGCAAAGCCAAGGTCACGGTCTTGGCGTGACAATCCAAGATAGCATGATACGGGGATAACCAATCCATCCCCAATATAACATCAAAATCCACCATGTCTAAAAGCAATAAATCAACACGGGTCTCAAGACGCTCAAATATTACTAAACAGGAACGATGAACTCGGTTGACCACTATAGAATCACCCATTGGTGTAGATACATAAACAGGGATACCCAAAGCGTCACTAGGCATAGCCAGGTAAGTTGGAAAATAAGACGACACATATGAATACGTAGACCTAGGGTCAAAGAGCACTGAAGCATCCCTATCACATACCAGAATAGTACTTGTAATAACAACATCTGAAGGCTCAGCCTCTGGCCTGGCTGGCAAAGCATAACACCGGGGCTGGGCCCCACCTCCCTAAACCATGTCTCTAGGACGATCAGCTACTGGCTGACCTCTACCTCTGCCGGCCCGAGCTCCACCTCTACGGTCCCTACCTCTACCTCTATGATCCCTACCCCCGCCTCTAGCTAGCTAGGCGAGCTGTGGATCACCTGGTGCCTGAATCATGGGGCGAGGACCCTGCTGCGGAGAGCTGCATGAGGCTCGAGGGCAAAACCTGACAATGTGATCGGGGTCACCACAACCATAACAAGACCTCAGCTGCTGCGACTGCTGGCCCTGTCGACCTGAATGTCCTCCCCTGAAGCTCTGAGGTGGGGGTGCACTGATAGGCTGCTGATCTGAATAGTACTGCTGAGAACCACCGCTGCCTGGAATACCATGAGAAACCTGGAGCGCTGACTAAAAGGGCCTCGGTGGGTGACCTCTACCATCGGAGTCCCTACCTCCAGACGAGGTACCACTGAACCTAACAGAATGACGAGGCCTCTTATCCGACATCTGACCACCTCCTCGAGAGAGGGCCATCTCAACTCTGCAGGCCACATTGGCCGCCTCCTAAAAGGAAATATCACTACCAACTCCCATAGCCATTTGGAGACGGATCGGCTGAATCAGTCCATCAATAAATCTCCGGACCCTCTCTCGCTCTGTGGGGAGTATCAAAATAGCATGCCATGCCAAGTCAACAAATCGAGTCTCATACTGTGTAACTGTCATGGAGCCCTGCTGGAGGCGCTCAAACTCCCTACGAAGTGCCTCCCGCTGAGTGACTGGGAGAAACTTCTCCAAAAATAACTCTGCGAACTGATCCCATGTCAAAGCTGGAGACCCTGCTGGCCTAGATAGGCAAAAATCCCTCCACCATGTCTTGGCGGATCCTGTAAGCCGGTAGGTGGCAAAATCGACCCCATTGGTCTCCACTATACCCATGGTCCTAAGGATCTTATGACAGCTAAATAAGAAATCCTGTGGATCCTCTGATGAAGCACCACTGAAAGTGATGAAGAGCTTGGAGAACCGATCAAGTCTCCACAAAGAATCCGATGACATAGTCGCTCCATCACCAGCCTGGGCTGTAATACACTACTGAGCTGAAGCACTAGGACATGAGTCTGGGGAGCTACCTACTTTGGAGTACGTGTAGTAGGAGTCTGAACCCCTCCCCCAGCTAGAGAAGTGGCTGGTGCTACTGGCAGCAAACTCGCTCTAGTGACACTCTCCATAATGCCTAGCAATCTGACTAGAGTGTCCTCAAGATCTGCAGTGACCATGACCCCTCCCGGGACCTGAGCTGGGCCCACTGGAGCTGCTGGGGCTGGAACCTCCTCTTCATAGTCAATATGAGGCTCCACCTCTGGGACTGCTGCCCGGGGCTGAGCTCTGCCCCTGCCTCGGCTTCTGGCATGGCCTCGGCCTTTGCCTCTCGTAGGAGCTGCTGCTGGGGGCTCGGGCTGCTGCGCGGTAGAAGAGGAAGCACGTGTTCTCGCCATCTACGAAAGAACACAGTAGAAAGACAATCAGTATTTGAGAAATATAATCGCACGACAAGAAAGAACAAAAGTGAAACTTTTCCTAACTCCTAGCCTCTGGGGGATAAATACAGGCGTCTCCGTACCGATCCCTCAGACTCTACCAAGTTTGTCTGTGAGTAGCAAGACCTATGCAACCTAGAGCTCTGATACCAATTTGTCACGACCCGGATTCTCCACCAACGGGAGTCGTGATGGCGCCTACTGTCGGAGCTAGGCAAGCCAAGCATTTAAAACCTTTTCGGATAACAACACAACAGTAATAACAAAAATAAACCTTTAATAAAGCCGAAGTCTTTTGTAACATAAATAACTGGAAACCAACAATACGGAAGTTAAATGTTTCACTACCCAAGAACTGGAGTCGCTAACTCACGAACCTCTAAAGAGTGCTACAAACAAGTCCGAAATAAAAGAATACATGATGTCTATCTCGGTACAATGAAAACAAACAGAAATATAGAAAGGAACTTCGGCCTGCGAACGCCAGTTAGGCTACCTCTTAGTCCCTGGATTGAATTTAGCTCCCGCTCGATGTGCTACTGCTGTGGTCCAAGAGTTGCTCCAGTACCGTGATCTGTGCAAAAATACAAAAGTGTAGCATCAGCACAACCGACCACATGTGCTGGTAAGTTCCTGGCCTAACCTCGGCGAAGTAGTGACGAGGCTAGACTGGACTACCAAATCAACCTGTATAGTTCTACATATATATGTGCAATAAAAGGAAAGAATACTAAAACTAAACAGTTAAAAAGGAGGGAAGCATACTATGGGGGAGTACAATCCGGATATAAAGGTCATCAACGTGAATAAGAAATAGGGCACAACAATAATTAACAAAACATGAAATCCAATAGTTGCACGGCATCAACCTTCATGCTTTTACTCTCATCCTCACCCCAAGGCAATCAAATAAAATGCACGGTATCACCCTTCGTGCTTTCCTCACATAACTCCCATTTCATGGCACAAAATGATCCTTCGTGCAAATATAATCAACAATGGCACGGAATGACCCTTCGTGCACATATAATCAACAGTGGCACGGAATGTCCCTTCGTGCATAATATAATTAACAATGGCACGGAATGACCCTTCGTGCATCATATAATTAACAATGGCACGGAATGACCCTTCGTGCATCATCACTCTTCCTCACCCAAAGAGCAATCACAACCAAACGGGCGAAGGAAATAAATAATAACAAAAAATATCCCGGCAAGGAAAAACTCAATTAAACAGCTAAATCCCGCCAAGGGAGCAATAATAACAACTTACACATCCCGACAAGGGAGATAATCACATCTCTTCCCAATCTTTTCATTTCTTACTCGATAGTATTTTGTCGTTTGAGCCAACGCTCCAAAGAATTCACAATTTATAATTAATTCTCAATCTTTTCGTATTTTGTAGAAAAATCATTAATTATCTTGGAACCCCGGTCATGTTAGATACCGGTGTATAGATACTCGTCACCATGCCTATACACCATACTCGATCATTTAGCAAATAACAATTAATAATTCTCTAATCCTATTCTCTCAAGCCAAAGTTAGATCAAACACTTACCTCGAATGCTCCAAACTCAACTCAGGCCTCTAGTATAGCTTTACCCTTCGGATTCACCACAAAACCGCTTGAATCACAAATTACTTGAATATATCAACAAATGCTAATTAAATCATTTGAATGCATGAAAATGAATTTTCCCAAAATTTTGCTAAAAATTCCCAAAATGTCCTCGGGCACGCGTGGTCAAAACCCGAGGTTCGAATCAAAACCCGATTACCCATTCCCCCATGAACTTAGATATATAAGTTATTTTGGAATCGGACCCCAAATTGAGGTCCAAAACCCCCAATTTATGAAACCCTAGGTGCTACCCTAAGTTACCAAATTCCCCCATTAAAATCTTTGTTTTGAAGTTGAAATTATGTTTAAAGATGTTAAGAAGTAAAGAAAATAGATTAGAAAATACCAATCGTTCTGAAGATTAAGAATCGTTTGGAAAATTGCTTTTTATTTTTTGGGTTTTGAAAAAGTAAAAAATGACTAAAAATTTCGGATTTATATACTTTACTAAAAGACCAGCGCGGACCGCAAAAAAATGTCTCGCAAAGAAGGGAGGGAAAACGACTCTCTGAACCTACCCAGCGCGGACCGCACGATTTTGGCGCACGGCCGCACTAGTGGACTTGCACCCGGGGCCTTATCTGAATCTCCCAGCGTGGACCGCACGAACTAGGCATGCGGCCGCGCTGGTCGAACTAAGGCTGAGGACCCCTCCGAGCCTGGCCACGCGGACCACGCAAACTGCACCACGGTCGCGTGCCTTCCAGCGCGGACCGCGCGGAAATGACCGCGGCCGCATTGGGGCCTGCAACACTACAACATCTGATACTTTAAGCCTAAGGCCTCCCGGAACCTACTCAAAACTCACCTGAGCCCTCGGGGCTCCAAACCAAACATACACACTAACTCAATAACATCCTACGATCTCATCTGCGCGATCAAATCGCCGAAACAAACATCATATACGTAGAATCAAGCCTCAAAACACATGATTTTCTTCTAAGTTTCATAAACTTTCAAATTTGGAACTTATAGTCTGAAACACGTCAAACGACGTCCGTTTTCAATCAAACTTTACAGATAGCGCTTAACACATATTTAAGACTTGTACCGTGCGTCGGAACCAAAATACGAGCCCGATACCATCATTTTTAGATCAAATTTTATTTTCATTTTCCTTAAACATTTTCAGAAAATAATTTCATGAAAAAATTTATTCCTCGGGCCTGGGACTTCGGAATTGGATTCCGGGCATACGCCCAAGTCCTATATTTTTCTACGGACCCTCCAGGACCGTTTATCAAAAATGTTGACCGAAGTTAACTTTAACCATATTAATATCAAAATTTATCATTTTTCACACATAATTCATATTTCAGCCTTCCGGATTGCGCATGCAAATCGAGGCAAATAAAAGTGAGGTTTTCAAGGCCTCGGGAGCGCGGAACGAATGAGGAAACGGGTAATGACCCTTTGGGTCGTCACAGTTTCCTTTGTATACCCCTACGTATAATTAATGTAAGTATGCAAAAAGGATGAGCTGGTTAGTTTTCTTTCTTATTACGTTCTTTTACATTTGACGAACATGAGACCTGTAGAATATGATTTAGAAAGATTAAAAATGGCTCAAAAGTCAATTGTCATGATTTAGTTTGTGATTTCAATTAATGAACTGTTCTTTCAGGACAATTACACAAAATCTTGG